>JAQGBA010000081.1:0-74620 GCA_034698125.1 Prionchulus punctatus | reverse complement strand
TGTTTTTTCTGCATGTTTCTGTTTCACATCGAACAGTCTTTGGCTGGCAGGCTTTTCGGCTTGATTCTAAAATAACTATAGATACCTGGATAGATCGGTCCAAAGTCAAAATAGCTTGTATTGATATTAAATCAGTGGTAAAAAATTTGTTTTCCAAATGATAAGTGTACACCATTTCTACTTCATGACCATATCATATCAGACTAATGAATAATTAGTTATCATCCTGCACATCGATTTCACTATCTTTTTCCGTATATCAACGTCGATAGAGATAAAAGAGTATAGCTGATGAGCGCCTATCGTTCTTAAGGTGATTATAGTTGTTGAGTTTTGATAATTCATCATGACTATAGTTCGTTCATTGGACTATATTTGATGAACACAAATTGACCGACTCGTTCATTTTCCCACTACTTTTAATGAGTTTATGATTTTAATTCATTTTTTCATGTCGGTGGATGGTTTTTTTCCAATTTTTTTGTCAGAGGGAAAACCGCACCGTTTCGATATTTTTGAGACCAATATTTGCTTTTCAGCGCTCCAGCGTTCATCATCCAACCAACGGATATAGTCCGAGCAATCGACGAACTCACGAAGGATTGACGTATTCAGAATTCGATTTGGTTAAAGATTTCAATCGCCCACCGCCGCCGGGCCCTCGTCCGGACCGTACCGAATACACTCGACTGCAATACGCGCCGACGAATTTAAAAAGTCCCACGAGTAGTACGGTTTAACGACTGAATATATAGAATTTTTGTACGATTTGATGTCATTTTTCGTTTCTTTCTTAATTTTTGAATGAATTTCGACAAAAATCTCCTTCGTGGCAGCTCTTTCGGATGAACTTTTAACTCGTTTCATATAAAGCATTGAAGCTGTCTTTTTAGATTTGTTTGTTATATTGAAAAAACGGCCGTTTAATTCCATTTTTTGCGTTTTTTCGGCAGGAAGTTTTGTTTTTCTGTGTATATTTTTCGTTTCGTTGTAAAAAATTAATTTGTTTCTGTTTTTAACTCCTTTCGGAGTAGGATTTGTTTCGTTTTTCGCCTTGGGCGAGCCGTTTGCAGGTGCTTTTTTGGTTTTTGAATTGTAACAATTTTTTTTGTAATTTTTGCGGCCTTTTTGGCCCGATTCACTTTGATTTTCGACGAAACGCATTTATGGTCCAAAAGCGAAAATTTGCGTATTTTTTTATCCATTCGAAACTTTTTGGTTGTTTTTTTCCGTTCTTTCATAAATTGTACTTTTTGCACCGTTTTGATTCGATAAAACGTCGTGGCTCTTGACAATTTAATACCATTTTTTTAAATGTATTTTATTTTTATTTTTTGTATATACATATTTTTATTATTAATTCTGTTTTTCTTGTTATCGCAGTTGAATTGTGAAAATTATCATCAAGTTGAATAAAGTTTATTACGTGTTGCGAAATAGATTTTTGACCGAAAACGTATTTTTTCGACATATTTCTGGTCTTCAGTTAATCAACAACTGTTGAAAAATCAAGCTTGACAGCTTTCGGAAATTTATAGTTTGGTTTACTAATAGCCGACTATTCAACAGTGCCTTTCAACAGTTTTTCATTGTTCCTTGACATATATACTACAAAAGAAGCAATAATTGCAGAAATGCTGCGAGTTATTTAGCTAAAGGTAAATCTTTTAATGGAAACACATAATTGATAAAGCACTTTTAAACAGACAAGATTCGATTGTTATACCGCGCATATTGCTACGAATTTTGAAACGAAACCTTCTCGGAACACCAAAATCGTGCAATTCGTCGTCGGAATATTCAGACAACAGCAATGGTAATGGGGGTTGATAATTTTCTCCCAAAACAAGGTCTGCAATGATCGCGGTTTATGAGCAACGTTAATCAAGTACATGGTATCGTCTTGAATTCTGAGTGCGCCTTACCCTTTGGAAATATTTTATTGAAAAGCACATACGGTATGCTATTTCCGGACTGGCTATACACCGACTGACTGGATGGATTGTAAAGTCGTCATTAAGGTATATTTACCCGATATTTACCCGTAGAACTGTATCTATGCGCGGGTGTTTGCACTAGAGGTCCCGCCAAAAAAATCTTAAATTGGCATGTTGAACAATGTAGACGCCGTTTCTCTTTGGCTCGAAATTGAGAATTCGTCTTCGGTTTTGGGCATTTTCCAATTTCGAATATTTTTCATCAAATTTTCGAAGAAGACATTTTCCTGGTTAAACAAGTAAAATTTGTTGAAACAAAACATACCTACAGTCAGTACAACAATTATGCGTACGGCTGCACATTTTCAAAATAACATTAAATAGCTCATGAATGCGTGGATGAAATTTGATCATTGAAGTTTGCTTATGTCAGTGGCATCTAAAAACTACCGGTTAAAATACATTTTACTAAACTACTGAGTTTCTCTTAATTCAAAAAAAAGAAACGAATAAAACATTAAACAGTAATCACATTCTCTCTCCAAATTCTTTTACGTCGACGACACAATTCGGCCAAAGTGGTCCATCGCCGTGATGCAGTTACCATCCGAAACGACCATGCCGCTTTTACTGACGTGAACGCGTTTCACGCCTCTTTTCACAAAAGCCTTTTCATCTTCCTGCAGACATAAAACAATTCTGTGACAAAACTTTACTTTGCAAGCTTTACTTCGGTGTTAAAGCCAGCAATTTGCACCTCTTATCAATTCACAATGACTGACTGCATGCTTGTAATATTGAAAAACAAGAAAAATCACTGTACCTGAACAGCCATGTCTACGAAATGAGTTCGGACACTCACGGTATTTTGCTGCGGCGAAACTCGAAGGGTACGCGGATGACAATTGATCAAAACGTCGCCGAAACGATCTTGACGAATGTAGATTCCGTTTATGACGACTACTATCGAATCGTCTTCGCGATATTGGTAATTTGCAGCGCGTACGATGTCGTGACAGCGAACCATTGTGTCCGGACCGGTGTACGACTGGCCGTACAGCACAGTCAAACTGAAATCGTGATCCATCGGCGGCAAGCGCAAAAACTGAGCGGGCACCGACGTGGTACCTTTGAATACGGACGAACTGACCACGTAAGCCATCGGCGAAGGTTTCATGGTGAAAACAACGCCCTAGAAGGTCGGAAAAACAATGTAGCGACACATTTTTATGAATTACACGGACAACCAAGCTATTCCTTACTCCGGGACTGAACGATGCGAATTTATTCTTGCCAAAGAAACACTGAGCACGAGCATCTTGTTGCAAAATTCGAGCTTCGGGATGGAGAATGCAATTAACGTTTCCATGCGAATTCGACGACGCCGAAAATTTGCCTTGACATTCGACTCGAATTGTTTTGTTAACTGTCATTTCGACGATGCAATTTTCGCGTAAATGCATCGAAATCGTGCCTTGGGGCGAAACGAAAATTATCGGAAAACTGAACGACAAAAAATAATGCATTTCGAGAAAAAAATTTCGGCCCAAATCCTATCTTACTCATAATGCTTCTTCGCTCCGAATCGGCTCGTACCGTCGCTGGAATGATCTAAATGTGTGGTACGAGTAGAGTCGCTGAAGTTGGAACTGAGGGACAATCTCAAATTTTTCGGACGAGCTCCCGCTGTTTCGAACTGATCGACGATTTTCGAACTGGTCGAATGATCAGCGGACGATGTTTCGGTATCGATTAGAATTTGAATTTTTTTGTCGTTCCCGATGACATTCGAGCGCGATTCATCATACGAAACTTTGTCGGTAGGTGAAAAACCAATCAAATCAACCGTAGGCAATTTTTCGTTGATCTTCATATTTTCAAACGCGTTAATAAGAATACTTTCGTCGAACTCGATCTGTAAACCCGAAACGAAACAAAAACGTGTACAAAATTGAAAAAAATCAAAGAAAACATGTGTTTCCACGTACACGTACCTTCTCGGTCGTCGATAATTCTTTGTCAATTTCATCCATTTCTTTCTTACGCTCGAGTAAACCGTCGTCGCTTGCGATGCTCGAAGTCGGCGAATTCGGATGATATTCGTAATTATCAAAAGAATGGGCGATTTCGTCGACTTCTGGCGCAATTCCACTTGCCAATTCTTTGCTTGTTTGCGATTGTCGTTGAACGTCGTCTTTGCGAAAAGTCGACAAAACCGAACGCCAAAAGCTGGACATTTTCAATTTTTTTTATAATTTCTAACGTTTTCGAAAGTAAAATCTGTCAAGAAACACACAAACTCAGTCTCACAACTACCCGACAGGCGACAGAAAATGCAAATGATTTCATCCGGTGTAAACTAAACGCTGACCAATCAGCGAGTTGCACGCTATCGATTAGTCTTGAGGCGACTGCTGTTTTTTTAATGTTCAGAATGATGAAACAAATTTTTGTCACGAAAATTCAAAAATTGTTTGTATCTGGAAAGTTTTTCAATCATTTATTTATTGCGTTTTTACTAAATTTGAAAAAGAGTTATCCATTTTAGCTTTAAGTTTCAAATTTGTTTTCCAGTTCTTGCTTCAAAAATTAAGAAACGACACAAAATCTGATTGCATTCGTATTGCTAGCTGTGTCTCGGAAATTTACATGTATTTTTTTTGAAGCATCAAGGGAGCATGTCGGCGACAACGTGAAAACGAACGATTTGATGATTATTAGAATTTTCGATTGTACGTTCATCTTAACGTGAATATGACTCGAAGTTTTGTGTCCGCTGTTATTTTTATTGAAAAACGTAATTTTCACAATTTTTAAACATAGCTGTGCAACTTTCACAAAAAACAAATTACAAATTTCGTTTGAAATTAACAAAAAATAACACTATACAATTCTAAAAATCCTAAAATTGATACGAAAAATGTTCATGTGTACGTTTAGCTGGTTGAAAATGCTGTTTTTATGAATACGTTAATTCCTGAATAAACGTTGAAAAAAAAAATTCCATCATATTTTTGGCACAATATTTGCAAATTATCTGTTTAATTGCTGTACACGTATTATAAACAATTTGCGCCAGTAAACGGTTCTGCGCGTACAGTAATTTGCTTTCAAGCAAACGTTTCGTGTCCATTCATGTGAAATGTTGCTCAATAAACATAATTGCGTCGCTTTTACGTCACACGACAAGTCACGTGATTAATCAATTGGCCAATGAAATAAGAACAAATCAGCTGTAGTTTTACCGCCGATAGTTTCAGCGTATCGCGCGTTGCCCCACGAACGAACCGAAAACGCGTGCCGAAAATACGCGAATGCTAGCACTTTTCTATTACACAGAAAGTCAAAGTGAATTCTTTTATTGCCACGCGCGTCCTCTTCAGTTGAAGCGAAGAATTGCTCTGAACTCTGTTGAATTCGTAGCCATTCCTCGTTGAAAATGCGCTTTAATAGAGAAGATCTCGTATTTTCCTGGTTACTATTGTTTTGTTGCTCGCTATTAACGTTGGCCGGCAAAGATTATTACAAAATTTTGGGCGTAACTCGGACGGCGACCGACAAAGAGATTAAGAAAGCGTTTCGCAATTTGGCCTTGCAGTATCATCCGGATAAAAACCACGAGAAAGATGCCGAAGCTAAATTCCGTGAAATCGCCGAAGGTACGTAATGACGAGTAACGAAATTTTGCGTGATCATTAGAGGGTAAACAAATCTTGTGTTCCAGCTTATGAAGTTTTGAGCGATCCTGCGAAGCGAAAACAGTACGATCAATTCGGTGATGGAACTTTCAATCAAGGTGGTTCAAACGGATTTCAAGGAGGCGATTTCAATTTCAATTTCCACGATTTCTTCAAGAACTTTGACGAAAGTAAACAATAAAACTATTTATGTTTGCTTCCTGTTTTCGAATGAGTTTTCGACGTTTGCTCGTTTTCAGGTTTTCAACAAAAGAAACAAGGCTCGCAACGAGCCGGAAAGAAGTTCGGCGCGTTCGGATTCGACGACAGCATATTTAATTTCGACAATTTTTGGGACGACGACCACGACGTATTCAATGCTTTCGAGAATTTCGATTCGGTTTTCAACCATAACGATTTTCACCAGAAACACCAACAAATGCACAAAAACCGGCACGAGTCAATTCATAAACAAGCTCAGAATTTTCATCACCACGCTGCTTCTCATACGTTTTCTTCTTCAAGTAAAAACAAGAAAAACGTGCTTTTATTTGTTTTTGCTTGCTTAATTGTTGGTTTAATCGATTTCAGGCAGTTCCGGTAGCGGGCAAAGGTGCAAAACAGTTACGCAGAAATTCGGGAATACAGTAACCACGTTTACGCAATGCAGCTAGTCAGCTCTTAAATGTACATTTTTTTATTCGGTTTGTGTTTTGTAATTATTCGTACGCGTCATACATGGGAAATGATAACAGTTCTGGCCACATGATTCACTTATTAACTAGCTGAGCTAGTGTTACCATAAGTAGCAATAGCAAGCAGCTTTTGTGTATGGTTTTGTACGATTTGAGTCAAGAACTGATTCTAATTTCCCTCGTAAGTTTTCTTTGTTCATATGAAGCCTTGATTATGCCAATTTTTGTGTACCATCGCTAAGCGTTACTGTGATAAAACGACAGTTATTGTACGTAAACTTTTGGATATTACGCAACTGTCTGGCCCTAAATCTAGTTTTTTTGTTACTACGGTACTATGCTAATACGGTTGTAGTTTGAGACCTCTTTGTACATTAATAAAGACATATTTTTTAAAAATATATCAATCTAAAAATTTAACCGATTACTGATCCAGCAGGCATGTTACTAAGCACGAAACTGGAAACATAAATTATTGCAGAAATAAAACACTGATTGACTAGAATCAAAATCTAACTCAATAACTTATTAATCTCTTCTAAAAGCGACGCGTCTTCGTCGATTGAACCATCGCTGTTCACTTGCAAGTGCTGCAAAACTAATTTCGTTTCGCTCAATCGACTTTCCAACGAATTCTGAATTCGAGCAAGTCGAAACAAAACTTGAAGAAATTTCGTTCTTCTCTGAAAGATTTAAAGTAGAAACTTTAATCTTGAATGAAAACATTGATATTTACTTTTCCGGGCGACAAATCGCGAATTTCTCTAAGAACAATGTCCACCAAAACGATCAGATCATTTGAGTAAAAGATTTTGAACGAAATACTGCTGCTCAGTACCACAATTAGCATGTTCAATACGCTCGAAACATAAGGAGCTTCGACATCTTTGTAGGGCCAAACAGGATCCTCTAAAACAATCTGTTGTTGTCGTTTGAGTGCTCAAATCCAGCGACAGCCAGAAGAAAATGAGTTTTTGACATGACCTGTCGAGACTGGAACACACAATAGATTATAGGGTACCTCGTCTGTTTGCCAACAACAAAAGTCGTTCTGCAAAGATTTTTGTCCTTTCAGCATTTTCAAGTATGTTCGAAATCATTTCGCTTCCCGTTGGATGCAAATTGAACGCCAATAAGACGTTCATGGCGCACGAAATCGTTTTATCATCGTCCTCTTCTAGCGTTTCGATAATATCCAAAACGGCTCGCAAAAAATCCTCATGTAGTACATCTGCAATCGCCTATCGGTGTCAATAATTGATTAGAAAATGTAAAAACTAAATATCATACCATAACATGTGAAAGGAATTTGTTCACCAGTAGAGAATAATATCGACAGAATTTCGAGCGAAAGCGGAAACTTTGGAGATTTTTTCGTCGCTAGCCGTTCGTTGCTAATGTCTTGAGCCAATTCGCAAGGAAGAACAGTAGTCAGCAAAATGGAGACTAATTCCGGAGACAACAAACAAATTAGCTGCAACGTTTTCAACAGCGCGATTCTGATTGAAGTTCTAGTTTCCTAAAGAAACAATATAACGACTTATTTTCCATTCAATGGAAAACAAATATTTCCAGTGGCTCAATTAGCAAACGAGCTAATAGTAGAGATTACCATTTGATAAAATTTAACGAGATCATGCATTGGGCGACATTCATCTTCAGAAAGTACAAATCTACTCACACGATTGTCCGAATTAATCTGCAAAATAAAAACAAAATTACACGGGAATCATGCACGAGGAGTGTTGCTACAATTAGATTGCTGTTACAATTAGAGAATCGAGAGTTTTTAAGTTAGATAAAATTGATCCTTCGTCTTCGAACAAAATCCAACTCCTTTGCTGACTATCGGCGCAACATTCGGAAACGCTTTCGAAACATTGACGCATTCGTTTAGTATCCAAACTATTCGGAACGTCGATGACATCCTGAACCAAAAAAGGTACAATAAAACTACTTTCCGCGTCAAAAATGATTTCACGAACTTTTCTTAATGCTTCTATTATGGGAAGTAAGCTAGTCAATTGCAATCTCTCGTGAACTAAATCGACGACCATTTCGGCAAAGTTTTGGCATTTATTGTAGCTTAAATCCGATTCAATTCTCAATATCTCCACCAGTTCGCGAGCTAAATCATCGAAATTAACTGGCGCCGGTTCGTACGAGGTATAATTCATCGAATTTCTTCGAAAGATTGCCTAAATTCGAATGTTTCAAAATTTGCACGGAAAAGAACCTTTTCAGCACAAAATCGGCTCAAAATCGCGAATACAAGACAAATTCGTTTACGAAACGAAAATAGAGCGGTTGGTTGTATTTTTCAGATGTTTCGTCATCATTCAATGACCGTTCTTTTTGAATTGCAAAGAGTCGAAACCAATTGTGACTATGAATTGCTATCAAAACGTTCAAAATGTGCATTCACATAATGTAAAACTATATCTAAACGGCATTCATAAACGATTCATTGAAAAGTTCATTCAACATCCGTTTCGTTGATTTCTTCAGCATGTAAAAATTGTGTTCACTCGTTCGACACATCAAATATGTTTTTTCGTTACGATCGTGCTTTTTTGAGTTTGATATTTTGCTCGAATTTTATCGATGTTCATCTGTCTAACACTAAACCGATACCAAAAATTCAACGCACACGATCGCCTATATCAGCGGAGAAAAATTCTCTTAATGTAGATGTCACATGGAATGTGGGATGTAAGAGGAAATAATTGTAAGTTTTGAAATCTCCTCAAATACGTTCAAAAACGTTTCAGTGTTTTCCACTTACGACGACCGTGTTAAAGTAAGAAAAACACCTTGTTGGTCTCCGCACAGTCACCAATTCGCAGGCGCACGACGTAACTGCTCTGGTACAGTATGTCACAGTTGATTACAGTTCGACAATTCTGCATGTTTGAAATAAAGTTTAGACGCATCTCTGAACAGCGGATGTGAAAGTTCGTTCGAGTTTTATTGGTTCTGTAATCGGTTTTGTTCAAACGTCGTCACAAAAGAGGAACGCTTCGACGTGCTTTGCATATACGAAGCCGACGTTGCCCGATGCGAATGTAACACCAAAAGAAAGAAGTATTTGACGGAAAAAACTATGGCTTGAATCGTTTAATCCCTAAAAAGTAATCTAAATTTGCAGACATATTCGACATTCGACACCGTACATGGTCGCTTGCGAGTTCGAAAACGAATGCATGACTAAAATTGGAAACTATAAAAGACGAGCATGTGCAATAGCCATAGTGACCACTACGACTCGTTTGCCACCGCCGATGGGAATGGATACGTTTTCGCCTGGTCAAATAAAAACGCTTAATCCGAATTATTTCAACGAACCGAATACAGCCCCGCCAGCGCACAAAATGTAAAGAAATAACATTTTTGTTGACCGAAATCGAACACAAATTGATGTTTTAAAGAATTTTCTTTTCAAATAAAAAATTCAATGCGAATGAATCTTGTATCAAACCATAAAAATCGTTAAAACCGTTCAAGCGTGTCAAAAAGTAAAGAAATCGATAAAACAACTCAATTTATGGAGAGAATGCTATTTTGTGCGCTAGTTATGCTTGTAACGAGCAAATCCGTAAAGCAACCGTTCTCGGGCAATATTTTGCAAAACTGACCTACTCCACTATACAATCACTACTTGTGCAAATCTATTTTTTTTCTTTTTTGTCTTTAATACAAAAACCCGTTACCCGTTTAATAGTAACCCGTTTAATTTCGATTTCTTCGTAATTTTTACTCTTTCAATTAATTAAACTAAAAACTCCAGAGAAAACAAAACGAGCCTAATTTCGCGACAATAAAACAATTGAAACCACCGCAAAGAATAATACTAAACGTTTAATTTATAATTCTAATAATTACGGCAGAAAAAAGACATATAGAAAATCTCATATAATTTTCAAATATATATTCCTAAATTTTACAATATTTTTGAAGATAAAAAACCCGTGAACGAAACCATCAGGCAGGCGTATTATCAAAAACGAGCAGTGGTATATTATAATTTGTAAAAAGGTGAAAAAATATTACAGCAAGCTCAAAATACGATTCATTTTTGTTTTCATAATCACTGCAAATCTAATGATAACGGGCCCAAACCGTCGAACAAAAATCTTCCACATGCTTGAAAATTGCGATTAAAAAATAGAAATGTCTATAATTCCACTTTTCGCTCGAAAGATAAACGAAAAAAATTATAACTATTTCTCAAAACTTTGTTCTGTACACGAATACAACTGTTTTTCTTTCAGTCAGTGCGAAAAAATCTAAATATAATTTACCACTCTTAGGGCGATAAGTTTCAAAAAATTACAAAAAGTGCTTTCGAACGACCGTCACCGCGACAAAAAACGATGCAAAGAAAAGTCGGATTTCCCCAACTTGAAAAAACAAACAAAAAGGACAAATCTCGCCGCTCCCAAAAATCACCTATTACGCCGTATATAGAATTTACCATTCATTATAAAATTTCTTCAAAATAAATATTTCTCACCAATAAAACTAATTTTCTAATAAAATAAAAGCAAACAAATTTTCCCAATTAATTTAACTTTAAACGTCGAATTTCCGATCACAAAAGAAAATCACGACTGTGATTCATTCGGCGGGTGGAGTTTCAACGGCAGCTTGTTGACAATCCTTCGCAACGTGTCCGCTTTCATTACAGCTATAGAGAGATCGAAGCTAGTTGCACTTCTCGTCCATATGAATTATAGTCGTGTAATAACTATAATCCCCCCGGAACTACAGCAGCACATAAATTAGAGTTGCGTTGAAACAAAAGACACTGTAGTCGCTAGGAAACTATAGCCTCATAAGAACTCATAGTTGCATTAACTATACTTACACTGAACAGCGAAAGTTTATTCCGCCCGAGGGCGATTCGCCGCTAGTCGCGCTGCTATCAGGGCAGTTACGCGAAATGTGACCGGAACGGCCGCAATGATAGCATTTCTTGTCTTCGCTGTCGCTCTGTTGACAATCACGCGAAATATGACCGAATTTTCCGCAAACGTAACACTAACACGTTAAAAAGAATAATGATTCAACTGTGGCAAGAAAACGAACGAATAAAACTAATTTTCTGCACTGGTATGTACCTTGCGATCGTCGTTCGACCCGCCGCTGTCGCCTCCACGGCCTCCACGTCCACCGCCGCTTCCTCCGCTAGCGTTCCTCGGACATTCGCGAGCCTAAAACAGGTACAGTAATTAAAAAACAAAAAACGCGATTATTTTTAAAACTTACAAAGTGTCCTGAACGACCGCACGTAAAACAGATGGAACTGCCGCCTCGGCCGCCGAACGATCGCGAACCTCTGCCCCTTCCTCTATAACCGCCGCCGCCAACTCCATCGGCAGAATCACCTCCATCGACGATATCACCTTCGGGGCATTCCCGAGCGATGTGACCGCTTTTTCCACACGTGTAACAATTTCCTGCAACGCAAATAAAAATAGCCAGTGCAATTTTAATACAGTTGCACAGTGTTTCGCGTAATAAAGCCGTATGTTAAAAAGTGAAATGCGGTATCATTGCATTCCTCCTGTAATTATGATCTTTATCTTGCACAGTATAGCCGCACAAAAACAATTCAACTATAGTTGCCGAAAGCACCAGCTAAAGAATTCAAATTCAGACAAGAAAAATCCTGGCTGCAAACAGTTTTCTTGTTTTTACCTGCGTCACCCGAGCCGACATTCGGACAATCTCTAGCTATATGACCAGTGCCGTTGCAACGGTAACAACGATCCTCGGGTTCTCGGCAATCGCGCGCCAAGTGTCCGAAACGATTGCAACGATAGCATCGATCTAAAGTAAGGTAAAACAAAAAATGAGTCTTGCAAATTCAAGTTTAGAGAGAATTTTTCGTTTTACCTCGTCCGCCGCTATTGCCGCCGCCTCGACCTCCGCGTCCACCACCGCCCGCTCGAAATCCGCCTCGAAATCCACCACCGCCGTATCCGCGACCACCACCACCGCCACCGCGTCCGCCGCCCCGGTATCCTCCGCCGCCGTCTTCAGCCTGTGGGCACTCGCGGGCGAAGTGACCCTTCTGATGGCATCTATAGCATTCGCTCATTTTCCTTCAAACGCCTCGCCTTAGGCTATACTCATCACCAACCCCACGCGCCTCTCGCTCTCCTCGATGTGGGTGCCGAACTCTCGAAATTCTCACCCGCGGCACCCCGAAAATCGTCTGCAAAAAAAAATAAGCGGCTGAAGTCGAATTACCGTCGCAAAACAATACTAAAGCCAATGCAAACTGTAAAATATGCAAGAAATGTTGCAAAACAACGAGGTTTCGTGCAATTACCTGCTTATTAGATTTTTGTTAACAACACAATGTGGCTTTCAAGCAAAACTGTCTCCTCGCCGTTTTCTTGTATTAGTTGTGAAATGTCTTGGACGGTCTCCAAAAGGTGACAATTTTTCAATAGAACCTGGAGAAGGCGGAAATCGATAATTGCCCGCGCTGGCGAATTTTCGTTACGAGACATAAGCGCTGTTGACATAAACCCGCTCGATGCTACATCCTGTGCCAAATTTAGAATATAGAGGCAATTTTCGATTTCAAAATATTTTTATGCAAAAATCCGAAAGAAAATTCATAAATCAAAAGAAGACACGTTACAAATCAAAATAACCAAATAATTTGTCATTTCAACTTTTCGACTTGATTCAATTTACTGCCAAAAAAACAAACAAACAAAAAACTTATTCATTTTAAAAACAGCTCCACTTGCAATTTTTCAATAAAATCGCACTGGCCAATGAATTTAGATTTCAGATCTACATACTAACATTTAAAAAAACGAAAATAAAACTTATTCCAAAAAGCATCGAACAGTTAAACGCGAAATAAAGAAAGAAATACAGCACGAAAAGTGTCGACTAAATCTTCATTACAGAACTTTTCTTCTTACACAACGAGAAACACCGTCAAAATAATAAAAACATAAAGAACGAACTAAACTAAAAAAATAAAGCTGAACATTTTCGAAGCCGTCGAATTAATCGAAAAAAGTCTTGTAAACGGCGAGCGTATTTTCGTAAATCGTTTCGAATACTTTCGTCGGATCAATTTCGCGATACCCGGCAATTTTATATCCCACCAATTCGCCTAAGCCGGGATGATTGAATCGCAACTGTGTACGATACTAAAAATAGAAAAATCATAAGCTAAAACAGAATAATATCTATCTACAGTAGTATAGGAACTATAGTTACGCATGACGAACTATAGCGGCAAGTGAACTATAGTCGACGTGAATTACCTCTTCGGGCAAAAAATGAGGCGAATCGGTTTCGATGAGCAAACGAGTCAAAGGCACGCGGGTAATAAAATCTAATTGTTGATTTCTTGGAGCGCAAATGCTCGTGGTGACGCCGAAATACAAATTCGTAAAATATTCCAAATATTTCATCGCCGTTTCGTAGGAGCCCAGAAAGCAATGCAAATGAATCGGATACGTATGCGGAACAAGCTAGAAAGTAAAGAAAGTAGCAGTTTCATTGGTAAAAAGGAAAACAACCCATATTTTATACGGTTTTCAATATTTCGAGACATTTTTCGTCGGCGTCTCGACAATGAATGACGATCGGCTTAGTATCGAACATTCTTGTCGCCAGTTTAAGCTGTCGAGTAAAAGCCAATTGCTGCAATTCGGGAGTGGAATCATTGCTGAAAAAAAAACAAACAAACGACACTCACTCACGCAATTAAGTTGAAAGGGAAATTTAACAAAACCATGAATGACCCACTTCGACGTATTGTCCAAGCCAAATTCGCCAAAGGCCACGACTTTCGGATGAGACATTTTCGTGATTAGATACTGTTCGACGTCCGGCGTGTATAAATTAGCAAAATGGGGGTGACATCCAACGGCCAAGCGGACGTCGTCATTCTGCAAAAAAAATACTTATCATTTAACAATAGTTCGAAAGTTAGCTTGGTATACTGATTACAGTCACTGCAATTCACAGATTATTGACAACTATAGTTCACCGACTACAGGCAACTACAGTTCATTGATTTTAGACATGATTTCATTGACTATAGTTCTCGCGGCTACCCTAATCAACGAATTAAATACAACTATAAACTAGCTAGGGTTTGTAGAAAATGACAACTTAACGGATAGAAGGCTTTCGAAGAAATCGAATTTCGGATTCATGAACGACGAAGGAAAACAAAAATCGCTTATGCAACCGGCGTACAACGGCGACCACGTGCTCGAATATCGTCGTTTGAACGCGGCGTAATCGTCGGCGAAGTCCAAACGTGAAAACAAACTGTCCAAATGGCAATGCGTGTCGATGTAGCAACAACTGTCAATCGATGAGCAGGGAATTTCGGTGCCGACGTCGTCGTCCGAGGCGGCGGCGATGCGTTTGGCTTGCACTCGACTAAAGTTATCGAAAAATGCTTGATCTTCACAAAGTTCGGCTCGGGTCGAACTTTCGTTAGCGAGATTTGCGCCCTCGCAGTTCGGCAATGAAATTTCATCGCTAACGAAATCGGTACGGTGCGCCGTCGCTGCGTCGTCGTTTCTGCAACCGTCAGCCGACGCTAAAATATCACCGCATCCAACGCAAGGTCGAGCAGAAAAAGATCGTCCGTGATCGATTTCCTGTGTAATTTGAGAGTTTTCAGCGGGCGGCGAACAGCAACCGAAATCGTCTGGCGTCGGCTGATTCAAATTGATGCCCAACAATCGACTGGTCAAGTCTGGAATCGACATCGTGTCGCGACTTAGAGCATTAGAAATGTTTTTCGATTTAACGCTCGGCGGCGGCGATACAACGTTGCGATTCAAGTTTACACCCGATAACCGACTCGCTAAGACAGGAATATCTTCGTCGATCGACGGCTGATGCGTCAAATTTGGAATATTATCGTCCCAACTACCGACGGAACTGTCCTTCGATTTGACGGCGTCCGGCGAAAAATCATTCTGCGTCGAAACGTAGATCGGCGCGAAATCTTGGCTTTCCGCGGCTAAATTCGGAAGACGGTCGTTGGACGTTCGGGACGAACTTTCGTTTAACGATGGTAATTGTTCAGTTGAATTCATCGTACCGCAACGGTCGAAATTTCTCGGACGTTCGATGGCCACCGGCGACGGCGTCGTCGAAAGCAACGGATCGAAATTCATTAGAATATCTTTTAAAATTGCGTTAGACATGATTTTTTTCGCAGAGTTAAAAGATTTTCAAATATCGACGAAATAACGAAAGAAATCGCAAAGACAAAATTTCTGTCGTGTCTAGCGCAGGAACGAGCAAAAATTCACCACAAAACGAGCACGGAGCATGTAAAATAATTTTGCATTGTCGAAGTCGAATGGACTGCTTGCCCGCGCAAATAGTCAATTTGATAGTCACGTTTCGTTTATGTACGCAAAATGTCAAAATGCCTTCAAATTAGCTTGAATGAGTTTACAGAAATACCTTTCTGGTTCAATTAGGTGCAAAAATGAATTGCAATTATTTTTTATTTGTCTTTATCTATTGTCAAAATATTTGTGCAATTTTTTTATGACTGTCTAACGCTGTTTTCACCAATTAACAGACAATTTTTTATTATTAATTAAACTACATAAATTACACGCATGTAAATTAATCGAATCACTTGCACCTTAACACGAAATAATAAAAACGGTAACATTAAAAATTTCTAAAACAAAAAATAAATAAATAAATTTAAGCAATCTAAAACCGTATTACAATATAAAATTATTCGATAAAATTTTTTTATCACACAAAATCACATTTATTGATGTACAAAGATTATAGAACAAGAATGCAAGCAAGTTAATGCGAACGTGAAAATTATCGCTAAAAATCAAATTTAGAGCAAACGTGAAACGTTTTTTACATTTTATGTAACATATTGCGAATTGTGTATTATGTATCATGATTTCAGTGTAATTTTTCACTTCGGATGAGTTATTGAGATTCGAAGATAGCAAAGTGAAAAATTATTTCAAATCGGTCGACATTTAACTCCACCCGATATAAAACAGTCGCACAACAAAGATTAATCCAAATGTAAAACTTATGCGAACAAAACGCATTCTCATCAATAAATAGTAAAATGTAGCGTACTGTACTGACTGAGAAAAATCAACGAAGACGCTTCTTTCGCGATTAAGAATTAATACGGTTTGGGCACTGAATCGTAAGTGATGTTCGTATCCATCGCGTTCAATGGGATACGTTCTTCGAAACGTAGACTGTTCGGCGGTTCTTCTTTGTGCGGGGTGGTTACCGTACTGGAGAATCCGGACGCCCCGCCGTTGTAGTTGGCGCTCAACAGTAACGGGTTGGTATTGCCACCGTTTTCGTACTTTGTGACTTTGTGCATGTGCGACGCTAACGTGTCCGTGCTCGTGGCCATGGAGGGATCTTTTAGTATTCGTCGGTCCATGGGTACGTTTATGATGCACATGAACACGTCGTACTCCGGCGACACTAGTCCGTGATTAAATATGTAGTCCGTACCATACGACACGGACACGATACTGAACAACGACAGTAGCATGGACATTGTTTTGAACGGAAAATATTGCAGACCGTCTTCGTATCCGACGTACTCTATTAGCGCCGGTACACCCAATTCTTTCTCACCACCCGTACATCGAAATAATAAGCCGACGACGTAGCCGGCTACCGATCCGTACGTGTTAGCCTTCGGCATGTGCACGACGCACAGTAACTGAGGAAATAATATTACGTATACTAAATCGCTGCTCAAGTACCATAACGCGTATATGCTATCGTAAGTTAGCGCCATTATGGTAGCCAATATACCGACTAATATGATGCCGATCTTCATTACCCAAATTATTTCTTTTTCTGATGCCTGAAACAATAGAAAACGCGCTATATTGTGAAACATCTTTGAGTGTTCATGCGAAGCACACATGTCTTTCATTAAAATACTCTGTTTAGAGAATCGTGTCTCACAAAGGCTCATTAACGTCCTATCTTACTACTCTTGGTGAACTATATAAATTTTGGCCATTGTATTCCAAACAAGTCCAAAATGCTTTACAGTGCTTTATTCATTGAACGAAAATTAGTATTGATGTCAGTTCTGATTTCACGTGATCGTACGTCCAAAATAGATTAATAATTCACAAAGAAGAATCTTCGACAATGGTGTCTCTGACAACTATGCAAAGTTTGTTTGAAAACTTTTCCAAACTCGTGATCAACAGAGGCAACTTATTGAACAAATTCTCGTCATTCATGAACACTTATTGAAACTACAGTTTGCACATGCTTACATGTGGACGTATTGCTAATTTCCATATATTGCGTGCAAACATCGAAGCCGCGGATAGAATCGACGAATCCGCCGAAGACATTACCGCGGCTGATACGGCCCCCAACCCGATGAAAGCCACGTAGGGAGGGGTTAAATAATGTAACACTAGAGGCAATGTTAATTTTGTCGCCGCCGATGGTATACTTCCTTCGACTCTACTTCCATTATACATCCATCCAGTTGCGTTCCAATCTACAATATTATGTGTCACTTCCGATTTCGTCGAGGGGTCATTTCTGATTTCACTTTTTTTTTAAAAACTTACCAGCGTTTTTGGCAACTGCACCAATGATAATCGGCGGAATTGCCATTATAAAACAACCGAAAGCTGCAACGTATGACAATATTTTTGCTCGGAATGCACTTCTCGAGGAAAGTACTCGTTGGAAATACACCTAAAACGGTAACTAAACTCTAGATGCAAATTTCAGCACTATTTTCAACGAAAATCTGTCTTGCCTGCCACGGAATGCCTCCGAAAGTTAAAAGTAAAAACGAATCTATCCATAGGAAATAATCTTTAGGTCTATCAATTGAACCTATCCAGTCAGTTACATTCCCGCCAATTGGCGCTATGGCGCCAACATTTTCGTTCAACAACGACGCCGGTATGCAAACCCACTGAAACGAATAAGAGCAGAGATAGATCAAAGGAGGGTTGAAAAATTTGTTTGTCGGTCTCACCAATCCAATAAAAATACAAAACAATTGAACCACGTCCGTATAAGCAACTGAATATAATCCACCGAAAAAAGTGTAGAAAACGGCTATGCAAGCCGAAACAATGACGGAAATCGTATCAGAAATTTGTAGAATTACAGCTAATGTAGCACCTGAACGAGAAATAAAATCGTTTCAAAATTATAAGGGACATCATCAATTATTAGAGACCATCCATTATCTTTATCTCCAACATATTATCATCGCCTGTGTCACATCGAAATTAATGGATGGTCCCTGATTTTATTCGTTATACCTAGTGCAGCAAGAATAGCAGCCGACCAGAAGACTTCACCAAGCAGTGCTGGTATGAAAAGAAAACCGCCCATTCTTTCGCCGAATTTGTTCTGAAACGGGTCCAACATGGTAACATAGCCCATATTTCTCATTTTTTCAGCAAACAATATGCCCCCTTTGAAAAAAAACAAATTCCATGACTCGAAAGACAGTTTTAGAAACAAAAAATGTCACAGATTCTACCAACGATCAAGCTGCAAGCGTAGCCAATGGGAGCCTGGCACCAAACTAAACCGTCCCTATAAATTATTTCTGCCGTTCCGTTAATGTAACCACCGCCGACCCAAGTTGCTGTAAAAATAAAGTTACAGTAACCCAATATGCGCGATTTTTTTACTGTGAAACCAATTTTAGCAAGTTTCAGTCACTGGGGAGGTATACGTTGTTGAAGAAACGTGAATTCACCTGTCATAGTAAATATTCCAACAACCATTCCAACATTTCGTCCCGCCAACATGACATCTTCGCTATCATCTCCCGGCTTCGCCTTACGACCGGCCCATATTCCCACTGCTAATATCAACACGTAAAACACGATTACGGCTGCAAGTCCGACTGGATCGAATATCATTTTGAATCGGAATGAGGCAAAAACCTGAAACGAAAGTTGTTACAAGAAAAGTTCTCCACAGTAATTTAATAACAACTAAAAATCTACCTGAATTTCTTTTCGCCGAGTTCTATTTTATCACTCGTCGATTACAGTAACCCAATCACAGGGTGAACCGTGATACTCGAATGGGCGAAGCGAAAATGTTTTTTCAATTCGAACAATACGTTTTAAATTATTTTTCAGTCGCCGATCGACGAATGTTTTCAACTTTGTTTGCGTCGATCAGCTGCGTTTGTTCGCCTAAAACAAATACATGAAAAGAAAAGGAGGAAAATTTTCATCGTTCTAAAGTCGATCGTCGTTCAGCGTCTTGAGGAACAATCGGAAGCAATCAATGTCAGTTGCCAAGGTTGGAAAAGGGACAATTTTAAAAAGCGCGACACGAAAAATAAGCGGGGATAGTTCGTCGTCGACGACTATTTCGAGATCATGCGAGGATTACTGTAGAGGACGAAAAAATCTCGAGAATGAATTCTGACGCCGTTTCGTATAAAAAATGAACAATATACGTGCACGACCGTACGAAAAAGACGTTTTTCGTAGTTCGCGAAAAAACCACGTTTAGACGAAAATCCGAACGACTGTTCGTTGCAACTAACTGACTATCGGTCCAATCAAGTGCTACGACACTAGTAAAATAGCGAAACGAAGTTTTCCTCTCCTAGGGGCGCTGTTTAAAAATTTACCGGTTCCGTCCTTAATGATGTTTCGCATTTTTATCCTAGGCGACCAAAAATACGGAGTTTTGTGCCCGATTTGTGCGGTTCCGAGCAATATATTTGCTGCTGCTGCTGCTGCCCAGCAGCTATTCTGATGCGCAGGCACGAAAATTGGGTGCTTTTTTTAATGAAAAATTTACAAAGAATCGGAGGAGAGAACCGTTGGCACTCGACTAGCGACGACTTCGTTCAAGTTCTCGAGTAATTTCTTTCCATTATGAATATACATATTTATTCATAAAGGCTTATCGACTGCCGATAAGAAGGGCAAAAAAAGTTTTCTACTTATAGTAGAAACGATTTTGCACCGTTAATGAGCGAAAGCCGCGCGCGAATTTCATTTCGTTTCGTACAGTCGAAAACGTACGCAAAAAATAAAACCACAAGGTAAGCATTTTTTTAAAACTCGAAGCACTATTATATTACACCCGAATTAATCTCGTCAGTCTCTCAATTACGCGTCTGAATGAAACTGGGAAAATGGCAGAAACCTACGCGAAATCAACTTTAATTTTCAACATTCCGCAACCCGGTCGACGTTCATGATTCGCTCGTGGTCTTCTCATGTTTTCGGCCATACACAAAGTCTCCTACGATTCGGAGATGAACTTCGAAACCAATGTGGCAATCAATAGGATACGCCCGAACAAGAGGGAGAGAACAAGCGAAATGTTTAAGGCTATCGCGAATTGGAACGGCCCCCGAAACAAAATACTGTTAAAAATGATCCTCAAGGATGTGGAAAATTAAACCGTGCGACGGTCTTGCGGGCGAAATCTTTAATTGAACGTTTTTAAAAGGACGAAAAGCGCGGACAGTTCGTTCGATATTTTTGATTCAGCGATCGAATTTCACTTGAGGAAATGTTAATTTTAAAACCCGAATGGGGAATGTTTCCTCAATTATGAACACTTGCTACGGAAATAAACAAACAAAATAAATCGACTGTCTAACTCGAATGAATGAATCGAAAGTCGAAACGGATAACAACTTAATTGACCGTCTCGAAAACGTTTCTAATTAATTCTCTATCTTTTCATTCTTCCACGCTCTGGCTCCGCCCTCGTTCGTCGTTCGTCGAGGAGAGTTAATCGGGTGTAAATTTGCTAAGAAAACACAAGGCCTGATGATGGGGCGTAATTGTTTGCGCACCAGCGCCCGAAACTCGACTGGCTAGCGCACTATACAGCGGAGCGGGCGTGGCCTTGTTTAAAGGCGTTATTGAATTTTTCAACGAGTTCACCGTTTGATGAGCGTATTATCCGACGATATTGATTGGCGCCGCGATTTGCGTCATCGAAACGAGGACACAATCCGATTTGCCAGTAATTCGTTTTAATGATACAGTAGGAAACGGACGTGCGCACGCGTCGCGTATCGTTGATGAAAACAGCAAAAAAAGGCGCAGACGAGGGCGGAAATCGCCTACGAGCTGCAACTTTGAAATTGGCTAGCGTGCGTGACGTCACTGTATCTCTTTAGTCAGCGCGCGTTACGTCACTGTCTGTCATCAGCCACCGCGCGTAACGTCACTAACTATCCTCATCCAGCGTGCGTGACGTCATTGTCTGTAGCACTATCGGGCAAGTACAAGCGCGCGTGACGTCGCCGTTTGTCTCATTGTATGATTCTGAAAAAGACAACAATGCCAGTGCGCACGTACAGACAATTTTAAATTCCGATTTATCTACCGTTGCAATTACACCCGCAAAAAAGAATACAACTACCTAGCACTTGGATAATATATCCGACCGACTTTCGCTTCTATTCTCACGTTTTCCGTTCGAAACTGCTTTCGTAATTGTGCATAAGAGTCGTACCTCGGGGAATATTTCATTTCAACGGCGATGGTCGGTCGCCCACGCGATATACATAAAAGACCGGTTCATTCGTTACGTACCTACCCATGGACCGCTTTATCAATTGCGAACCAGGACCGTTTTTCTTGCTTCCAATAGGACGACAGTTGGGTCCTCGAGAGCGGTAGAAGTAAAAATAGGTTCGATTTGGGAACAATTTGACAAACTTTCTAAACTACGCTTTATCTGCGTTTTCTAACGGTGTAAAAATGGTAAGCAACCGAGA
Organism: Prionchulus punctatus; assembly: GCA_034698125.1. Lineage (NCBI taxonomy): Eukaryota > Metazoa > Nematoda > Enoplea > Mononchida > Mononchidae > Prionchulus > Prionchulus punctatus. Next base: position 52,521 of record JAQGBA010000081.1, on the reverse strand, counting down.
AATGGATCGAAGAACGGCTCTATTGTGCGGTTCGTTACCGACAGGGAGACTAGAAATGGAAACGAAACACGAAAATAAAGGGCGTGCAACAACTGCTGGAGTCGATTCTCACGCTAGTTGTCTTATTATACGCCGCCTTCTAGCGAGCGGAAAGAAGAGGTAGAAAAAGAAGAAGTTATGTTTCGATTTCGTGTTCATTGTTGTTTCGATCCTCCTTCCACTTTTTCACTTCCATGCCTCTTTCGAGTTTCTTCCTCTTTTTCCTTCTATTTTTGATCAATACGTACTTAAATTTGGTTTCGTATCGTCGGGCGGGCCGTGGTCATTTGGGACAATTGGAACGAATTGAATGAGAATGTTTTCACCACCGCAACAACGGCGACCACAACCAACGAGAACCATAACTTAAACCCCGTCCGATACAGAATATCGCTTGTTTCGTCGCCGATGCGCAAACGAATTGTGCTCCAGGAATAGGAATCGGCGTACATTTTGGAATGTGTCAACAGAGACTAATGAGTTTGAACGATAGAGAAGAAAAAATGCATATCTAAACCGATCGCCACTTCTCTTTTTCAACGAATATCCAGAAAAACGTTTCATTCGTTTCGCACGCATATCTTCGACTTTCGTGCTCGTTCTGTTTGCAAAATGGAATGCTTCATTATAAAAATGAGCCAAAAATATTTTCACCATTAAAATACAAAAAGATATACAATATGAATTACGCATTTTCCTTCGTGCTCACGTTTTGTTTCACATTTGGTCAGATCTTTCATAAAAATTAAACCAACTGCAATCAGAGAAATCATATTTTGCAAAAACTTCCTTCAATTTTCGATTAAATAGCTCAATTATCAAGTTTCCAATTATTATCATTTTTTACCACAATGCACACTTGCTAATAATAATTTTTTCATTTTATTCATTATATAAAAAATATTTAATTATTTGTGATAAAAAAAATCTTTGCTTTTTTGGAGAAGAAAAACCTTTTCATTTATCTGAGATGTAGGTTTTATTAAAGTTGAGTCCTCTCAACTTAAATAAAACCATCTTTTTTTGACAAAAATGAAATCTAAGAGGATTGTATTGTTCAGTACTTTATTTTTTGGACCCATTAAATCGTTTTTCCAGCGCGATTTTCACCTGCAACAATTATTTTTTGGGGCCCAAAAATAATGTTCTGTAATCTTTTTTTGTCAGGATTACAGGCAAAAAAACGTTTAGCGAGTGCTCAATATTTGTATTTATTGCCAAAAAAAAAATACAAAATTTTGACCATCTGTAAAAGAATATTATAAAACGAATGCATATGTCCTTCTCATTTGGCTATTTGTTAAAAACGTTTATGGAACCTGAAAACGATACGATGTTTCTCAGTCAGATTCCAGATTAAGATTCACTGAGTCGACGGTTGTTTTCGTTTTGAGTCTAGGTACTCAGAGGAATAACCAAAATAAATAATTTTTTTTCAAGTATTATTTGTTTGTGCGTACTAGTATATCGCATCGACCATCGAATCGTCTCGTCTAACGAAAAAGACATTCGGCTTTGAAAAATATATGATAAATTCTGTTTGCGCGTTTAGGATTGCGAACCATCCGTATCCGTAATGGGCACGTTTCATTTGCCGAAAAGAGTCGATACGAGAATGTGCTCGGTTGAGGGCGAAACGAGACTAGTCTTAGTCGACACCGCGACTCTATCGGGCACCGAACGAGCACCAGGTACCCTCGAGGAAAAGGTCCAACTATAAGACCTTCATCTTTGATCACTTCATTTGATTTTTGGGCTTGTCGTCAAGAAAATATGCCTCTGTAACGTTCATGTTTTCTTCGCTATCAGGTAAAATTTTGATTGAACGAAAATAACGATGGAAATTTATGAAACAAAAATTGTGCCGTTAAAAGTTCTTTGTCGACGACTTATTGGTCATTATTTTTCGAGAAATGACGTCAGCTGTTATGTTTTGTTGAATTGTTGTAAATTTTTGCAAATCTCGATAATATCATTTGACAAAAAAACAAAACTATAACAGAATTTTTGTTTACGATTTCGGTCCCGATGTCGTAAAATGTGTCATCAATTTGGGGATGAAATCGGAGTAAACACGGTCTTCATCTTGGGGAACGTGAGACCAATTCTGAATCAGTCTAAATTTATCCTAGAATCAGCAATAAAAATGCTTTCAAATTTCTAATTGAACGTCGTTAGGTACTGTACAATTTTATGTTTCGATTATTGGTCGAATAATTCGGTCGCTCGTCGCTATAGTTGTAACGATAGTTTAAAGAATATCTACGAGTTGAGTTTCACTTTTGGGTGGTATTAAAATATTTTCGAAACGCCATAAATCACTTTTTGACTCAGTATTCGGAAACTAAAGAAGCAACTACTGAGTTGTGTCTACAATTTTTAGCACACCTTGCTTACATTCTTGAACAATGTTTGAAACGAAAGCAATACCTGACAAGTTGATGAATTACCTGAAGGTGTTGGTGTGGCTCAAACGCTGGGTATCGGGTATGCGCTGTTCGCTCAGGCAGCCTCTTTACGTTTCTAAAACCTGACGGTTCTATCTTGTTTTAATATATCTTTCGGCTAGGTATTTTGTTTTCACCGACGACCCACCTGCTTCGTTTTATCTCTAAACTCTTCTCCAAAATCATCATCTCTTGTTGTGAGACGTGTTTCAGTAAATTTTTACGTGAGGTTGGCGGAAAAGAAGATTTTTCAGAGGGGAAAAAATTGGAGAAACAAGTTTCTTTCGCTAATATGGTAAGAAGCATTGCATTATCGGTCATCTTGATAAACTTGCGGCCAGCGCCCGTATCGCGCTCTTTGGAGCAAAAAAAAGCGCTCTCGCGCCACTAGCCAATTATTAACGTCAACCGAACGCCCTTTTTCTTAAATTGAGGTTGTATTTTAAATCAACCTCGACATTCGTTTAGGCGAAATATCCATTTTCAGAACAGGTGTATCCGAAAGAGGTGTTTGTGTTGATGGTCCGTCGCTGGGATGACATTTTATTGAATCGACTGTTTTGCATCGTTCAACCTGATCTAAAACCTTAATTGCGCTTTTAGATATTGCCGAAAGGGTTTGGGAGGGAAAAAAATCAATCATTCTCAGCAAAAAGCCACCCCTAGTCGGTCCATTACTCGTTTTTGCACTGTAAGGCCCGATCCGCGTACTCGTAAGCCGTACGCGGAGATAACTCAAGGTACCATTCCATACGTTTATGGGAAAGGCGCCGTTTGGCGACGAGGTGATGGTTAGGGGCTTTTAATTATTTACGATTCATATTAGTGGACATATTTGCGAGAAATAGAAGCGAGCACGAGCGAGCGAGCGAGGCGAAAAAAATAAAATAAGAAAGCTCTTTCCCTCTTCCTCGGATCATCTTCCTTCGACGAATAAAATTAATCCTTCGACACGAAATAGGAAAACACCTCTTCGCATGAACGTAACAGACGTACGCGTACGGTTCCAGTCAACGCCCGTGGCTCCATCGACCACGAGCCGATCCGCGCACAAAGATGAATCAGGCAGGCGATGGTTTATATATATATATATATTGGGGGACTTAAAAGAAAAGCGCAATTCTTTTGCTCCAAGAAAAGAGAGGGAAATTGCGTGTGGCGCTGCTCATTTCGTTAGAGGTGTGTTATAATGCTTGGATGGCTCGAGGGACGAGTCTCTTGAACAAACATTCGCATTGTCGTATGCCTCCTCTCTTTTTTTGCTCCTCCGTCGTCGGTCCGACGTTCGAAACGTATTCCTTCTCTTAACACATGATCCGAGAGTTACGGCGTGTGCTCGTTTAGCGATTTACGGAGGCGAACCTTGATTTAGTCAGTGAGCAAAACGGAACACATTTTCATTCTACGTCTTCCTCGAAAACGAAGGTTTAGTGATTTCTTCGTATTTTTTTTCTCTTCTTCTGGCGAAAGGTTTCGAAAGTTGATTTCGTTTCTTTTAAAGTTGGTATATTTAAGTTTCATACCGAAAGTTTACTTCATTTGTTTTTAAGCTGGCCAATTAAGTTTCGAACTCTAACGTGGGACCATTCCGCGTGTGTAACTTACGAATCGTCTCGTAACGTACAGTACGCTATTTACTGTATGATTTTTCTTCATTGTTTCCAGTTTATGTCCACCTTTTTAAGATTGCGAACAGATGTACGTCGGGTTGCCCAATTCGACAGATGGCTTTCGGACACGAGACGTTAATGACCGGCGGTCATCGGGGGTCACTAAAAATCTTATTATCGATACCTAGTTAAGGATAAACGCGATTTTCAGTTTTATCGTTGATTTTAATAATTACTCGTTTATGCCACCACCCTGAGCACAGATGTTCTAATTTTGATCTAATCAACTGACCGGTAGTGTCTCATTTCGTGTAGTTGTTTCTCTCCGCGAGCGCCAGAACCGTGTTCATGTTTTTACTGATGACAAAAGTGAATTTTTCTTATTCATTTCTCTTTTAGGTTTCTGTAACTCGTTTCAATGTGCCAATCGTCTCCTGGATTTTGAACAATAAAACAAATTTCGTCTTCCAATCGTGTTCTTCCATTGTTTGAACAGATATATTTTCTCATTGTCACAATGTCCGCACTCGAAAAGCTTCAACACGTTACCTCTTTCGGCACTGGTAAAGTTCAAAACGTTGAAGATACCGACGACTATGGTTACCTCGAGGAACCGTCAACCGAGCCCGTTTCTGTTTCATGCTCGTCAGACTTTCAAACTAATCCCGAAGATCTCCTAAGAAAATTCAAATGCTCCGACTGCGGGAAAGCGTTCAAATTCAAACACCATTTAAAAGAGCACATGAGAATCCATAGCGGAGAAAAACCGTAAGTATACTGTAGAATCCCATGTATACTTTAATAAGGTTCTTATCGCGCTTTAAATGTACAATAAATTTGTTTTTACAGGTTCGAATGTATCCATTGCCACAAACGATTTTCTCATTCCGGCTCGTACAGTTCACACATGAGCAGCAAGAAATGCCAAATGTCCACCGGCTTACAGTCGACTTTAAAGGAAAAAATGAAACTTGCTACGAATTCATATTCTTCGAATGCGTCGTTAATTGAAAACATGAATTATCAACTATTCTTGGAAAATTTCAAATGGTTTGGTGCCTTGAATTCGTGCGATTCGATTATGAATAAGGTACCGTTAGTAACGAATTCGATACCGAATTTGTTCAACTTGAACAACGTATGCGGCGAAAATCCGTATCTAGCTTATCAACAAGCTATGATTCAACAATTAAGCTCGAAAAATGCGAAAACATCCGAATCCTCGCCCGTATCCGTTATTGACGTCAGAAACGAACTTACTGTAGCGAAAAATAAACTAACAAGCGATAATGAGAAATGTAAGTTTCGATCGTTTCAATCCTCGTCGGAAAGCAGTTGCAAGTCTACTTGTTCGAAGAGTAAAAACATAAACGACATTTGCAATCGAAAATTTCCAAAATTGACCCATTATGAACAAATTTCCGACAACTATGCGTCACCCACGATGGACTTTGTCAACGATAATAGCAATCAGGAATCATCGAGAAGATCGCTGAGATCTCGCAGTTTTTTATCCGATGATCAAGTGCTCGTGCTACAAAATCATTACAAACGATCAACGTTTCCGAAAAAATACGAATTAGCTTCGTTGGCTGAAAATCTCGGCGTCGGTCGGCGAGTGGTTCAAGTTTGGTTTCAGGTAAATTTTTTCTATGTTCAGGTTCGAAATAGGATTCATGAAAAGGTAGGGCGTTTTTGTAGAATAAAAGAGCTCAAGAAAGAAGAATCAATCGCGAAATTGGTCACGGGTCGGCGATACATTTATGGAATCAAACGTTACATCCTAATTTCCTCTCTAGTCATTCATCAGCGATTACTGATTTAGTGGACAAAACCGTTGACACGCCTCCACCATCGTCGACTTTCGGCGTCAAAACGTGTTTCACACCTTTCAGCGACAATTCCTTAAACGAACCGTTAGATTTATCTGTAAAACCAAAAACGCGCTCATTGTCATCCAATTCGGACACACTTCGATCGAATTATGCGCCCGATAAGACGGAAAACGTCGTCGATACGGAGCAAAAATCGAACGATTTGTTTTTGAACGACGGCGACCATTTGTTGACGTTCATCGAACGCGAGGGAAAATTCGTCGAAAAAACGATGCTTCAAGCGTCGGGCCGCTACAGTAACAGCCACGACGAGAGCGATATGGCGTCCGAAGACGATTCGTACGACGATAATATTGTTACAACAACGAAACCGTTGTTATTATCCAACTATTCATTTTTAACCGGAGATTTTTCGTCTTTCAATAACAAATCGTCGTCGGCCGTCGATCAAGATTCAATTAGCGATAGCGGCAGTTGCGGAAGTCAATTCGACGAAAGCGAAGTCAGCCGACGACGAATATCTTGGAAACAACATAAAATCAACGACGACGGTTTATACGCTTGCGATCAATGCGATAAAATGTTCGGCAAGCAAAGTAGCTTGGCCAGACACAAATACGAGCATTCAGGTATTGAAATGTGTCCTCAAATTACGTAAACAATGTCGAAACGCGCTTCAACTCCCTTTTTCAAGTTTATAAACGTTTCAACTATCTTTTTAAACGTTTTTAACGTTATTATAGGGCAACGTCCTTACAAATGCGATATTTGCGACAAAGCTTTTAAACACAAACATCATTTAACGGAACATAAACGATTGCATAGTGGAGAAAAACCGTTTCAAGTAAGTACTTCCCACTTGAAACCAAAAAATGCTCGCTTTTCTTATTATTAGTGCATATTTTAGTGCGATAAATGTATGAAACGGTTTTCACATTCGGGCTCATTCAGCCAGCACATGAATCATCGGTATTCCTATTGTAAACCGTACAGAGAATAATCTTTGTTACTGTCTTTTGTCATTCTTGATCTCGTTTGCACTTTTTTCCTCATCAAAATTTAGCTTTTATTTGGTTCTTCCACAACAAATCATTGAAGCCAAAAAAATTGTCTCGTTGTCTTCCCTTTTTTACTGGTTTGTTTTTTTTCTTCCAGTTTTTTGTGTCAAATTTTGAAAACGAAAAAGTCTGGTGCTTCCATTTGTGTACAGAAGGGTCTTCCTGTTGAAACCTACCTTCGTAGTTTTTAGGGTTTTATTTTGTTCTCCTTCGTGAAACTGTAGTTCATACTTACCGTACCGGAATTTTATTTTTTAGTCATTATTTTTGTAAATACCGGTGCTGTAATTGTGTGTTTATTCTATTTTTCGTACTGTCTTTTGTCTTGTTAAGTGACAACAAAGTGTTTCAGACTTAGAATTTGTGGATTCAAAGATGCCAAAAAGATATAATTCGTGTTTTCTTCTCGTTTCTACTTAATTGTTGTTAATTTTTGACATTTTTTAAAAAAAACCTTGACGTTTTCAATAAGACACAATTGTACAACAAAATCATAATATTCAAGCAAAAAAATGTCACACTGAAGTTACTGTTTGTGCATCGCCTGAAAGAACGAGGGTACAAAAAACGAAAGACGAATCTTTTACGAAAAGCACACAAATACCTTTCTTTTTTTATAAAAAACGATTTGATAAAGAACATAAAAGTTAATTTTTAATTTTATTGCCCCAAAAAAAACAAAGTTTCCAATCACTTACGATCCAATATATTACATGGAATGCATGTAAAATCTTTGTGCATGAAACAATAATAAGGATCAAATTGAGAAATACAAACAAAAATCTACGAGAAAGTTAATTAAATACAACTACAATTGCAACAATTGTTTGTTTTTTTTGCAAATTAAATTTGTGAAACGATGCGATACATTTTGGCAACGTCAGAAAAAGTAGCACCTCTTAAAATACATAAAAAATGATTTTTTGTTTTACCTTTTAGAGTCAACGAGGTGAGACTAGCTTTAAAAAAATGAAAAAAATGAACTGATTTGTGAACAAAATGATTTCAGGCACAAAGAACATGATAAAAAAACACGAAATTGGTCGCGAAATTAAAAAAGGCTTAAAAACATAAATTAAAACACATAACAAGGCACAGTTTTATCTTAAATGCCGCCTAAAACTGGAACGATCGTCGGACCGGCCATCGGTGATTTCCCAGGACAATCGCTTAAACTTAAATTATAATCATTTTCTACCGATTTCCCGTCTCGAAGTCGCGAACAACCCCAAGCCACGATGACGCCGGAAAATAAAACGCAAAGTAAACTGATTGTCGCGATGATGCCGATGAAAGAATTTTCGGCGATGCACATCATTTCCTCGGGAATATGCGCTTCTATTTGCACGATATTGTCGCCTAAATTTACAAAAAAACTGGTAACAAATCAGATTCAAGCAACCAACAAGCGAAACGGCGAAAATCAGTTGTTAGACTGTGGAAATAATTTTTTGCATGATATTGTTGCCTAAAGGTGCTAAAACGGTTGACAAATGAATCAAGCAGCCAACATGTCGATCTCCGTGGTTAATCGGTGAAAATCAGTTGTTAAGACAGTGGATACAATTAGTTTATTAAAATATGTATGCGGCTATACTTCTCTGCAAATTTTCGTCGGATGTGCTGGTTGACTGATTCGGCACGACTTCTTCTCCTTCGGCGAAAACTCTAATCGTGGCCGATAGTTTTTCTTGACTGTTTTCGCCCAAGGAATTGTTAGCGAATGTTGAATTATCGAAATGCTGTAACAATGCCGATCGCCTCTTGCGACCATAAGAACCGAACAAATTACTGTTTGAACCATCGAGACAGTTGCTCTAGAAAACAAATTTCAACAACAAATTCTATGATTCGCAAAAAGTAACTCTAAACTGCTTACTGGAGGACATCCTTGAGGCCCGGCACAAAACATTACTGTGCAAACCATTTGAATATCGTACGAACCGTCCAGTCGGAAAGCTTTCATATGGGCGGCTAGTCGATTATTGGTGACATCTTGAACTATGGGTCCGACCAAGGCGGGATATCTTGGACACCTGCAAAGCGAATTATATTACGAACTAACGACGTTTCAAAAATGAACCCTAAACGCACCCGTTGTCGACCACTTTGAATGGAACGCTGTCCCCATTTCCGCCCACTCTGTTCGCAACGCAATCCATGACCATCATGTTGCTGGGACCAGCCTGGTCTGATTTCACGACCATGTTCACTTCATCTCCTATCGATGCTTGAGTGACCATCTTGTTGTTTTTATCAACGAACATCAGCGTAGCGGTCACTGGACCAGGTGTACCGGCAGGAAGTACTTGAGGGACGGTATCACTGAAAACATAATTATTTGAGTTTGATTCATTTTATTGCGCTGAAAACGCATTACCCAGCGTCGTAAATGGTCGTAACAACCACCGATCCTTCGCCGATGCCTTTCAAAGTGGTGTCGCAAGTAATTTTGTAAAATCTATCCCACTCAGTCGTGACTTGATGCGGAAGTACACCATCCAACGAAACAACAACTAGTGCTTCCAATTTGCCATCCTAAACAGGAAATTCGTTTCCCACCTTCACTTTGTTGTTAGAAAATTGATTCGTACCTTCAACTGTGTTCCACAGTCTGTGCTAACCGTCGGCGGCGGGAAAGTCATAACGATTTGTTTCGAATTTTCAACGGCCCTGTTACAACTTGAGAACCGATCTTGAGCGTAGATAGCGCCCGTGTACGGCTCTTTCGTATTCACGATGAATCTTATTCCTTCGCTCGTGCATAAAGCCATTCCACCGAATTGAGATTCTAAAAATGTTCACAATGATTCGCTTTTTGGGCTGAAATGAGTTGCAGCGACATCAAATGTCGTACCACAATTAAATTCGTAATAATCCACGGCTGGATTCGGTTTGACGCTCGATTGCGATTTGCTGACGCCGTAAACGAAGCAAGTTAGTTTCGTACGGTCGTAATTCAATGATTTACAATTCAAATTTTGGAAACACAACGAAATACAGTCCGATACAGTAACGCCTTGAGCAGTGGCTATCGGTTGGCCGTCTATAGACTGGCCGATAAATCTTTCGAATGCTGCTTGTTGTCGACACGTACTCGAAGATAAATCAGCTAAATCGAGTTAAATTTTTAAAACGAGAATGATTCAAGAAAAGGTCGCCGAACAACAATACCAGCGACGCAAATCGGTTCGTAATAATCTTTTCCTTCGAAATGAGGAGGACCTTGTTGATCGGCTCTGGAAAACGTATCCTCGTCGGAGATAATACATTTTTTGTACGATTGCGAAAATTCGACTGATCGGCAAAACGTATTCAACGAATCGAGACATTTTTGCAAACAGTACGATTCTTGATATTCAACGCTCTGCGTGTGATCGTAGTAGTGAATTTCGAAATTGGACGTTTTAACGAAAATCAAGTTTCCACCGATTTGTCCGCAACGATTTTGTCCTGGAAATCGAGTAAACGTGTCAAATTGTAATTCGTAACTGTACAGTAAACTAGCAAAATACTTGTAAGACAGTTGTTATCGAAATAATCAACTGGCTCTCCATAAGCCGTGCGCATGTTTTGAGGCTTGCTTCGTTTATCTTGATCGCTCATTTCGCAGAAAAACGTATTGTAATTATAATTGGCCGATCGACAAATGAAACTCTCTTCGGTTAGACAAGCGGCCAAACAGTCTTCGCGATTGTTGACTTGCGTTGATTTTCGCACGAATCCTTCCAATCGAGAGTTCCTAGTTCGTTCGAAAGCGTACGAACGATACGAGCATGCTTGATGAGCCGACACACCTACATTGATAAAATTGCCCGGTAAGTTGTTAATGAAACAAATTTTGCACCGTCTATAAGCTACTTCTACGAGTAGGTCATCTAGTAGACCTCTAAAGTTACTGGCTAGCGCACGTTATCCGCTCGCCTTACAGTTTATATGCGATTTCTCAATTTACTAACCAGGTATGCAGACTTTTTCGTAGTAAAAATTGTTGGCGCTCGGATTCGGCGCTAAGATACCCGAACCGGCCGGCGTGGCGGCGTTGTCGAAAAAGTAGCAGGTTTCTCGACCGTCGTAGTTGAACGACGCGCAAGCCCTCGGTGCTCCGGTCGTTGGTTCGACGTTGTTTTTACAAAAATGTGAGCAAGAAATGTCGTCACCCGCTGTCGATATCACCGCCGGCGTGCCAGTGAGTCGTGCTCGAGAAATTCGTAGAAACGTCGACGCTTCTCCCGGACCGCATTGATAAACTGAAAAAAAGCTCTTAATTTATTTGTAAAGTTGTTTTCATCCGCATTTTTCAGTTTCGTAAGTTAATTTGCTTGTAAAAGTTGTTTTCAAGCGCTTTTCTTGCCTTATTCAAGCGTTTCCGAGTAATTTTGGATTCACGGATGACGTGAGACGGTCGCGTTTATAAGGATGACTCACATCGTACAATCTCATAACCTAGTTCTTGTTCGGCTACAATAATGGAAACGACCCAATCTTAAACGACCCGACCAAATCGCTGAAAAAAATTTGCGACCCGATGGACCCGAGACTATATTTGAGGTACGCACAATTGGACCCATCCAGCAGAGCCGACCCACGGGATTCAACAATCTCGTGCGTGTTTGCGGCTTGCGCTATGTTGCAATCTTCTTCTTCTTGAATTCGTGAAAATCAAGCGCACAATGACTCAAATTTCTCATGTGTCGAATATTTGACGATTTCAAAGACGAATAAAGAAAGAATGGGCAGAGACGCCAACCGAATGCGGGTCGCGTTCGTCGACGACGAAAAAGTGTGTCATTTCCGAAAATGCTGCTCGACTTTCGGTCGCGAGGACGACGCGGACTAAGTCACGGCCGACGATTTATCGACACGAACGAGAAACAAAATTTCTTCACTTTCTCTTCTTTTTGCCGCCGTCGCCCGCGAAAATGTCAGTTATATCCGCCGGGGTTGAAACCATGGTTCAACACTCATTAGGTCAGTGACACGCCCATCGTTTAGTAAAATCATGAGATTCCTTATAGTGTCTTCGTTTTATGATTTCCTGTTTTCCGTTGCCAAAAGTCTCAAGCAAGTTACTTCAAGTACAACAAGAACTTGTTACTTCAAGAAAAAACAAAAATTTAGCAAGTAAAAGCAAACGCCTATAGTAGGTTGATGCATGAATGATTCAAATTACAGTATGATTGATTCTCAGGTCATCATCAATTGATATAGTTTGCAATATGAATAATCTGAAATCAGATGATTTTTACGAATTATGAACATTTTGTAGCATCAACTAAACATTTTTTGAAATCATTCAGTTGGATTGGATTTTGGTATGCAATCGTATCGAAATACCGCGCAGTTAGACAATTTTCACTTGCGAGTGTCACCGACCTTTGACATCCATGCGTAAACCTGAGCACCGACAGACACAGTTAAATTGTCCGAACCGTTTTCGATTGTTTCGCGAAAAGGTCCCAGTTACGGCAAAAACGCCGCTGGCAATGAAATGCGAACTGTAGGAAAAAAACAACCATCCGAGAGAAAATGACTGAAAGTGAAAACTGCACTATTCGCAGCGAAATTGACTCCACGGGATGAAAATTATCCTAACATCTCAAGAGTTGGATTTCATAGAAAAAAAGAATATTACAAACACATGATTTATGATTCAACGTACCTGCGCTAGTTATCTGTACATAGCAAATCATTAGAAACCAATAATTCCCCGATATCCATCGAATCCTATCCGTAAAATCCGGTGCCATAGTATAGGAAAAGTAGGGGGAAAATGCAATTAAGGTAAAGGAACGATTTTCTTCACAGACCAAATGGAAAATGTGACAACGAACGACGAATTGTCGAGGCGATCCTCACTCAATTATGATGAACCCAGGCTAGTTTCTCGTTATAACCACTTTCCCACCTAAAAAAGGTCGAAAGGTTGGACGAGTCAGTGCGAAACGCCGAAGACACTTCGGCTGCATCGCCTCCGGCTACGAATGCAAAAAATATCGTTTAAGTACCGACCTGAGAGCCTTCTTTGGTCACCGTAGTGGCCGAAAATGGAAGAATAAAATAAAATAGACGAGCAGGAAATCTTCTCTTTGCCTCTTTCTTTTTCTTTCTCCGTACTCGAAACTCGCCCGTAAACGAATATGGAAAACAAAAATTAATATACAGACAGCGGCTTCAACGGGAATCGTCGACGATCAAAACGGGCGATTCCGGTCGTTCGACGACGTTTAATATTCGTCGAATTCTGGGGCGTCATCAAGTTCAATCCCGAACGGCGGAAAACTTTCACCTTTGTTTGGCCCATCTCCGTGAAAACACGAACGTCGCCGCCGAGCCTCGGGTCGTTACCCCAAAAACTTACCAGTTTAAAAATACTGTCGTCGTGGTGCGTGTACGAATACAGTATCTGGGTCGAATTCGGTTCCACGATGCAACATCTTTCTTCTGTAATTTTCATTACAAACATTACTCTATAGACGACTACGAGACGCGGGCTCGATCCTTAAAAGATTTTTCTCTAAACGTCTTATTATATGTTTCTATAATGGATGAATGAAATTCATACGAGGAAATGTGAAAACGAAAACGTTTTACGGGCAATTTCAGATTGTCAACCAGAACGGACACCATTGAACAGTGTTACGTCATTTTTTTCGCAAAATTAAGAGTTTGTGGTCAAAAATTATATTATAAGATATAGATATAGTGAGGGCCTAGCTAATAGTATAGTATTTGTTCTAATTTATGATTTATCAGGTTAGAAAATCGCTGTGAGACAGTCTAGAATATTTCATTCTCAACATTTTTCGTGAATGGGAAAAGGTGTTTTTTGAAATTAACCTGTTACAAATTTTTGAACTCGATATTTACATAAATGGATTTCAAACAGAATCAAATCTTTTATTTTACTTTTTCGCTGTTCGTGCTTATGATTTTGACGAGTTTTGTTAGCTTTGGCGTGTTTTATTGAATGTAAGGAAACGAATCAGAATCTTATCCGATAAGTGCGTTTTTGGCAGCGAAAAATGAAAATGAATCCACGGGAGAGGGAAGAACTGAGCAAAATCATACCGAAAATAATCGAGAAATTCGCAAAATTACGCAAGAAATTCGTTCTCCGATTTCCGACGCACCCGACTAAATTTTAGGCGGGTTACCGTGGATTGCCGATCAATGTGTAGAGAATTTGAAGGAAACTTTTAATCGGTGCATTTTTCTGTCTATTTTTCGTAAATTATTTACGAATTTTGTTGTTTTTGATTTCAGTTCTTGCATTTTCGCGGAAGGTTACCGCGTCGATAAAGCATGCAGTCGAGGCAAATGTCTGGTCGCTGATATGAAATTGCAACGAAACAAAAACAAATGGAATCTGTCCATTGTCACCTTTCACATTAATCCGGTGTCGCATTGGTTTACAGAAGTCGCCAATTTCACGCCTTGCAATTGGAACCATTTTTGCATCATTTCGAAAGACAACATGCGCAAATGTAGTTTCATATCATCGCCATTCGATCCACGAGTGCAACTTTGGGATACACCCGGACAATGGATGTTGCGGTCAATCGACGCCGTGTTTTCAAACCAAATACGATTCGGATATTGAGAAAAATGCGTCCGATTTGCTCGAGAAGTACTCAACTTGCCACCCGACGGATATTTCGCTGTGCACCGGTGCAAACGAAATCGTGCCCAAAATTACGTTTCTTCGATGCCAAAAAGCGTCCAATCACGGTCGATACTGCGCTGGATATACGTTTCAAATGTCGTCGTGCGTTACTTGCAGGTATTTAATGAATTTCTTTCAATTAGATCGGTACAAACACAAAAAGTGCGAAAACGATAATTACAACAATTACGCGACGAAAATTGGCGATTGCGTTTCCTCTCTTGCACAAAAAACAAAAATAAAGCTTTCGTCTTACCGGATGGATCGAAATGCAAACTGGCTAACAAGCAAAAGGATACGGATATTGTTTGATCGGCGTTTGTTACGAGTTGAACGAAAATAAGCTGCCGGATAAATGTACATAAATTGCCACAACAGTTTAATTTTATATCAATTTTTCGTTTCCGTTGTTCTCTAATACTGTCGTTTTAAGTGACGAAACGATAATCCGTTCAGTTTCATAATAAAACCTATTTTTATAATGTTGTTGTTGTTGCTGTAACTTGTTTGAAACACAAACAAGCAAATTTCCGCACAAAACAAACTAAATTTTAAACTTAACCCGTTGCCAATAAGCGTTAATTTTCGAAAAACTATTTTTAAGGGTTAAATTTCAACAATCTTACAATAGAAACAACGAATAAATCGTAAGAATGACAACATATTGAAAATTCACAATCAAAACAGTGTAACAAATAACGATTAACGATGGAGAAAGTGAAGCCAAAGGTAAGTTCCAAAGAAAGAAAGCAACCATTTGAAAAAAAGAAAGAAAACAAAACAGAAAAGAACATCATTGTGTATACTTTAACAAACAATTGATAAAGCTTTAAGTATTATTTTCAAAGAAACAAATTAAAAACTTGAATTTTCCGCTTAAATATATTGGCGAGCAATATTAATGCACTTTAAAATCAAAAAAGTCCGCATTGCCTTAAACTATCTTTGATTATGATGTCGGTAACTGCGTCAAATACGAATCGAATATTATTCGTGTCGGTTGCGCATGTAAAATGAGTATAAATTTCTTTCTGACCGTCACGTCGTTTGCTCAAACTTTCGAATTTCATTTGAATGTAAGCCGCCGCTTCTTCGTACGTGTTTGAACCTGAAAAACACAAATACTCAGTGGACAGACGGGTTAACAAGTTCACACAGGCGAACTCACCGGCATATTCTGGAAAACAAATAGTCAACGGCGATCTTTTGATTTTGTCCTCGAATAAGTCTTTTTTATTCAAAAATAATATTATCGAAGTGTCCGTAAACCATTTGTTATTGCAAATCGAGTCGAACAACTTCGTGCTTTCGATCATTCGATTCTAAAACAAAAAACTCTGCCAAATTGCGTTTAACGAGTCGAAAACCTCCCACGCAAACCATTTCGTCGTCTTCGGCTAAAACCATGTCATACTCGCTCATCGCAACGCAAAAAATAATCGCTGTCACTCCTTCGAAACAGTGAATCCATTTTTTACGCTCGGATCGTTGACCGCCAACGTCGAACATCCTTAAAACGTCAACGAAAAGTTAGCATTTAAAAGTAATGAAACGAGCAAAATATGAAACTCACTTAAAGTGCAAATCTTTGTAAGTGAATTGAGTTTCGATGATTCCTGTCGTTTTAACTCTGGTCCTAAGAACGTCATCTTGAGTGGGAATATAATAATATGTCGAAATTCTGTCCAGTGAATTTAAATAACTAAAAAACGGCGTTGTTGTAAAAGAAAAGGTGCATTAATTTTGTTTTTCGCATCGTTAAAACGAAGGAAGAACAAAATTTATTCGATTTTTGAAGTCTGACTGACTAGAAAGCTGAATCGTTCAGTTGATATTCTCGAGATCTCGCGTAACATTCTTGAACGCCTCTATCCATCCATAATCTTTTCATGCATTCAGCTAACTCGACAGGCATTTCGCCTTCTTCAGCATTTTGAGCTAATGCGAAAAATTGTCGCGCGTCTTCCTGAAAAAAGTCATACGGATTTGGAAAACAAAAAACGGAATAGAACATTAATTAGGTGCTCATTAAATCGTTACAAAAATAAATCATGTTAGACCTAAAATGCATTTGAGCGAGTGGCTTGAAGTTATAGATGTGCAAACTATAGTCCCACGCAAACTGTAGAAGCAAAACGACTGTACAACTATAGTCGGCTGTGAACTATAGTCGCCTATGAACAACAGTCGCATTTAACGAGATAGTCGTTCTAACGAATAGGTTACAGAATTTGAAACGCTTTTTTGAATGCTCTTACAGATCGTTGAACATTTCCGAAATTTATTTTCAATTGACCCATGGCTCGAATAATGGCCATCATACTCTGAATGGTATTGGAATAAACCACTGGTACGTAGGCTTTGCGTTCATCTTCCGAATAACCGGTTTCGTGAATAATTCTTGAAAATTACAAAATTGTACAACTATGATAAAACTTCAACGAGAAATTTGTTTCGAAAGGACAGAATATATCCCAATTTTGAACCTCATCGATTTATCAGTGGGCAAACTAAGAAACACGAAAATACAAATTAAAAACGAGGCATGACTTTGATTTTTTTTAAAAAGGCGCCAAAAAAGACAATATTTACATAAGAAATCTGCAAGTATACTTTTGAAAGTTATCTAAGTCGCTTTTCTTGTTCAAAAAGTTTAAGAGCGCGGTTAAAACTTGTTTGACGATAAGAGTCGAAAAAGGTGGCGCGAGAGATTAATTTTGAAAAACGGCAGCAGACAAAAATAAGGACTAATGGGTAGTTTCGTTTTTTCATTGTTCTAACATTTCGAAAACAGCGAAAAAACAAGAAAAAAACAGCAAAAACGTACTTCATTTGTTTTACAACGGTGCTTTTGCCCGATTCACCTGCGCCTAAAAGCGAATCAACAAAAAATTTTAAAATTTTGTCAGATAAAAAAGAAAAAATCTTTCAAAAAACGGTGACCTAAAAGTAAAAGTTTGACTTCTCGCGACGATTTTTCGGCGTCGGCCTTCAGCAAATCGTCGATTTCTTTGGATCTATGATATGCGCTTTTATCCGTACTATTAACGCAACCCATTTTTTTTAAAATCGAAAAATATAATTAAGTTTCGTAAGTAATTTAATAAGGCTGTTTCAAATTTGAGCAACGAAAGATGATTTATAATGCGAAAACAAAGCCAATTTTTCAAGTATTCAACATTAAAGCGATTTCGTTATATGTCTGGCTACGTGTAGAGGCCTAACGGCTGTCGGTAAAATCCCACGGCAAGTTTTTTATAAATCGGAAAACTAGAATTTTCGAGCGATGCAAACAAAAGCGAACAACATACGCGTCGTTCTACGAGGTCAATCGCGCTCCAGAGCACGTTAAGTTCATTCGTTTTGATATAAAGTGTCCGTTTAACGCAGCATGCGGCGTCGCGGCGCGTTTGGCTTTCGTCATTTTTCGGCCCAGTAACGATTGGGAGCGGTCGCAATATTAGTTTTTAACGTTTTTATGGTATATTTTGCGCATTATTCATTATTTAAAGTAAGACTTGTCGAGAAAACGAACTAAAAAAGCTCGGTTACTTGATTTTTCCACAGTTTTCCGTTCTTTTCTGCTATATGAATGAGATAAACAGCTATAAAGATTTTGTAAATAAATGAGATAAACAGCTAACGGCATTAAAAAGTAATTGTTCAAGTGCGATGGTCGCATATGAATCTCACTTTAAACCATTTCTTAACATTTTGTTCATAGAAAAATCGAAATTTTGTTTTGTATGAGGCGAAAAAACAAACATTGTCAAAGTTTAGCGAGTTTTGTAAATAAATTCATGTTTTTTGTTGTTGTTGTTGTTTTGTTGTTGTTTGTTGTTTTTCCAACTGAATACTGTAACTGTATCTGTGTTGCTTAAAAAACGAGATTGCTTTTCGCGCACAAAAAACATTTTGTTATACTAAATCTTAATTTAAATTGATTTATTTTATTCGATACACAAATAAAAAACGATTTTTTGGTACCGGCAATTTACGCAACTTCAAACACGATACACAATTTCTTTATAAAAAAAAAGCAATAATCTTTTTTAAAAGCATTTTCAACATGCGCAAAAAGCCTAAAACAATAATTTTAACAACTTGTGTTTGAAACTGGAATAAACGCGCCAATAATAAAAATACACAAAAATTTCATCGCAAATTATTTACAAAAGCTATATAAAATAATTTACTAACGCAAATGAAACAAAAAAATAACACAAATAACAATATAGCATAAGTGTTTAGCTTGATGTTTCGAAATAGTAAATTAAAATTTGTTCATCCGTTCTTGAACGATAAAATACATATGAAAATACTATTTTGTGATCGAAAAACAAAATTTCTTAAGCAGTTTTTCGAAAAAAGTGAGCCGCGAAAAAGAGCACGAAAAAATAGAAAGTAGCTCCAAAAAATAGAAACAAGCCCGACAGATAAGAGAAATCAAACCAAACTTACAAAACATTAAAAAAAGATTGATTATGTGCTGCGATGAAATGATTTTCCATCCGAATTTCTATACTTCAGATTTTTTGCATTTTTACGACCATTGACTGGCTCGACTAGTGCTCGTCTTTCGCGCGGACTATCAATCATTTTTAAACACCGATTCTACCGAAAAGAGTTTATATTTCGTCGTCGCTTTTAATTTTAAAACTGGTTTTCATCGGACAAAAGACGACATTTTTTGGTTAACAGACGTATCCTAGGGCGAAAATCGCCAAAAACATTTTTTGACCGCAAATATTTTTCGTTCGAATGGTGGAAAAACGTGAGTTTCAGAAATCAACCTCTTTAGAAATATATTTCACACAAATTTTCCGCCTCGGCGCGATTAATCGAAAATAAATTAAAGTTTCGTTTTCTCGACGATTCTTAATTTAAATAATTCGACAATACGTCGTCCAGCGCCGACAGTTCGTTGGAGCTGACGAAATTGTGTCCGTTCATCGTTGTTGTCGAGGAAATATTGTTTGCCCGTCGAGAATTGTTCGATTGCGTTTGTTGTTGTTGCGATGAGATTATAGTCGACGATTTCGATAAAGGAGGTGTAGTAACTGTCGACGATTGATTGGCCGATGATAGAGCTCCAATGTCGCCGTCCGTGTTATCCAAATACTTTAGCATATCCAACTCGTCCATGCAATCGCCAAGTAGCTGAAAAGTGCACGAAATCAATCAGATTCGGGCTAAAAAGTGTTTGAAAAACGCGTTTTCTAGACTAAAATCGAAACTGTCGTCCATTGGCTAAAATTTGTTTTCCAAATCGACTATCGGGCGCTTACCGACATACTGTTCGTTGTCGTCGAATCGTTCAACAAGAAATCGAGATCACTGTAAAGATCATTGCCGTAACTGTCTGAGTTGGTCATAATACTGCTAGGTCCATTATTCTGGCTACCGCCCGAACTGCTCACGGACGACGGCGTGTATGGCGCTGAGCCTGAAAACGCCTCATTCGTGTAACAAAATCGAAACGTAAGAAAATGTACAGGGTTTCTGTTTTTCTACCAGTGAAACTGGCGTCCGACGACGGGGCACCGTTGAGGGACGAATGCGGGAAATTAAGCGGCATCGTATCAACTGAGCCGGGATTTCCGACGCTTCTCGGATGCCCGACGGTCGACGAATGTTGAAGGAAGTTGTTCGACACTGAGGAGGAGGAGGAGGCTTTCGTCGACTGGCTCAAAGCCGAATCGACGCTTTGGCGAGATGATCGTCCGCTGAGACCGTAACTACTGACCGACGCCGAATTGATTTGTTGCGCCGACGTGAGCTGCAAAAAACAAAAAATATGTCGTGCTATCAATGACAGTATGCCTAACAGACAGTCTACGGTTGCGAGAACCTTATTTATAACTACAGTTTTATGGGAATTATAAAATTACGTTTCTTTGACGTTGCGAATTTGGCGGTAAAGGAGAGTTCGTTTGACAGTACGACGGACTGGACATTGGCGAAATTGGAAAATTGACCGGCGTCGATGCGGCGCCGTACGACGAAGGAGGAGGTGGCGTCCATTGAAATCCGTTTATCCCCGGATCGGGTTTAAACCGTTTTGTTCCGTTACAGAGACCTGAAGCGCAAATGCTCAGTTGCGACCGTTAAATGAGCTAGCCGAGACCGAAAATTATTTACCATTGCCCTCCTCTTTGATTTTGACAAGATCATTGCTATCCTGATTAATAATATGTCGAACCACCTTCCATACAGCCTTCGAGTCAATTGTCACTTCGTCGACGGGCTGGTCCTGCAAATGCGTTATTATGCCCCAAATATACTGATCGATTTCCAAACTGTCTTTATGCAGTTCGTCCCTGTAAATTTAACAAACAAATAATTGCGAATCAAACACGAAACCAAGTTGGTAAATTTGTTTTCATACTTGCATATCGGGCAAGGCCAATTGACTCTGTCTCTGTTGAAAATCAGAAACGTTTCCAAATCGAAGCACTGAAACAAGTAATTTATGCATAAATAATGTCTGCTGATTGTCGAGCAGGCTCGCAGTCCTAACTGACCTGAATATGTTGGCAATGTTGACCACGAGCAGGGAACTCCATTCGCCTCATGCTCAATGGACATCTCAATGGTACGTTGATTGGCACTTGCTCGGGATCGTTTTTCTGCCCGTCTATCGTTAAAACGTCGGTATTTTTGAAATATCTTTTAACTAGACAAAAAAGCACATGAAATGCAAAAATGGCTCAATTCGAATCAAACGAAACAAACTTTTGTCCATTGCTTGATCGGATGGCAAGAAACGTTTTTGCAGCAGTGAATCTTTGACGGTTAATATTCTCGGACGTTCGACCATCGTCAAAACGAACAAATGCGACTGAAAACAAATTTTTACCCGTTATCGAGCTAATTTTCATCAAAATGTGAGCAAAATGGTCGCATTACGCAGCTGCACTGCTGAACGGATATTTGTAGCGTGTTTTGATTCGGCTGACAATGACTTTTAATATATAGCGGTTTATTTGGATTTTGTAAAAGCACTGGAGTTCCGTTGATGCATATTTGTACATTTGCGTTTGCGGGCCAATGGCAGGCCGTACTCTTGTCCTCCTGATGGAAGCATTTCAATTGGAGATCGTGATCGACACTACAAAAGCGCAGGAGTTGTACAGTTTATGTCAGTTTTTTGCTACATTTACGAAACATGTTTCTTACGAATAGCATAAAACATTGTAAGTTGGCTCGCTGAGAAAAAAGGGGTGCTGAGACACGTCTCTGTTGTGCTCCAAACGAAAAGGTTTCATAATCACACCATTTGGTACCGGTATAGTTAAACGACTATCGTCGTCTTCAGCGTCTAAAAAGCAAACTTTGTTCATTGGTTTATCGATAATCGGGTAAATTGCAGAACGAATGAGCGTCATTCAACTAGCTTCGAGAGCTACCTAGTTTATCCGTTGGACAAACTCCTAGGGTAACCGCGTGATAGCGAAACTAATTTGCATAAACGGCCCGTTTCATTAATCAGCACTAATACGTTACGGAAACAAAGTAAAATAGGTATACCTTGGCAATTCATGGCCGGCTTCACATTAACAGGAACCGAGCCATTCATTTGTTGAGGCACTGAAGAATATCTAGGAGGAGACACCATGCTGCCGTTATTCGGCATCATTGGTTGAGAAGGAGTACCCGGACAAACACCCGTCATGCCATTGAACTGCGCAGAATTTGCATACAAACGTGGCTAAAATAGAAACAAAGCTCGTTTTTCGACGGGTGTACTGTAGCTAACTATCGACGAGTTACTGCACCTGAAAACAAGAGATATGACCCGGCGCCATACCGTTCTGGTATCCATCGTTTGTGTACGACGTACTATTTGGATAATGAGACCGAACGACATTTGGAAACTTTTGATACGGATTAGATTGGCCCGGTCGATGCATTAAGTTTTGGCTTGGATACGAATTGGGAAGGCCTCTCGGACCCATGTGTTGCATCACGGGACCATCGGCGTATTGCTGAGTTGAAACAGCGTTCGGCGCCATTAACTTTTGTCCCGACATCGGGTAACGGACGCCCCCGGCCGAAGCACGAGCTCTAGCACCTGGCGGCATGTAAGTGGGCGGCATCTAAAGATTAGCGAGGCTAATAATGACATTCATAAACGTAAGCTTCGTTAGGTTATTATTTTTTTTTTTACATGAGGCCTTCCTATGCCATTAGGAGGCAGCATACGAGGAGATGTTGCATACTGATTATGAACCACACCGACAGACTGCTGATAATGCTGCGCACTGTAAGCGGAACTCTAAAATAAATCTGTAAAGACGCACATCTAGTTTTTTTTAATAAATGCTCGCTCAGTACTTGAGTGGGACCGTGGTAGGGCTGATACTGCGACTGGTCCAAAGCTACCGCCGTGGCAGTTGCAGTTGCCGTTGCGACCGCGGCGGCGGCCACTTGCGCAGCGTTCAACGCTGCGTGCGGTGCGCTCGGGTTATAATCTCCGCTGGAGCCCTGATGATAGTCTTGATTGTACGAATTGTAAGAATTGTCCACGTTGGAGTACATGGACGATTTTTGCACGGACGCAGCCGAAGCAATATTTTGCGGGTATCCTCCGCTCGATCCGGCCGACATACCATTATTGTATACAACGTTATTCGCGGCGCTGTAACTTTGCTGAGATACTGTATTGAAACCGGATACTCCAGAATATACGGTAGTAACAACAGATACGGCTCCGCCGGGGGCATTAGACCACATCATGTCCCTGAAGCAAATTAATCTTATTGATCAATAGGAGGGCGCAAAGTTGTTTGAAGTTATAAAATGGACGCGACGTACTGTTGAGCGTTGCCCATCATAGACGACTGCTTTTGCATCATTTTATTGGGGTCCATAGTAGAAGACGTTCCTGGCTGGTGTCGCAGCAAAACCGTCTTACTTAATTCTTCATTCCATTGCTCCAACAAAACTATAAACCGCAAAAAGGCATTTCGTTAATTAAAAAGTGCAAGCGGCGGCGGCGGCGGAGTAAGCTAAGCAGCTCGAGCGTACGAGATTTTGCAAACGGAACCCTCTCTCTCCTCTCCCTACATGCGATAGTTGGTTTGAGTCGAACGCTAATCAATTTCAGAAACTGAGCTACTACGGCAAACTGGTTTCGATGCGAAGAACCAACGGACAAAAAATTTTCATGATTACAGTTAACGTCGCGAGAACACTAGAAGCATTTGAAGAATCCGTCTCGATTAAATTATTCGAAAGAACTTTTTGTCGGTCGGGCTCGCGCTCGACTGAGAGATACGCTACGAGCCAACACCTCGAGCCAGCGCGGCTTTCCGCGTCGCTAGCGCGCCCGCGCGCCCGCCCGCCCGCTAGCTAGCTAAGGCCGGTCGGCCGAAGCAAAAGCGGAGAGAAGAAAATTATCACACAAATCTCGCGGCAACCAGATTACACTTCGGATAGTGTTGTTGCGCACGGCGGAAAATTGATTTTACTCAAAAATTTTCACCGCCGTCAACAGCCGACTAGAGACTAGAAAGCGGCGGCGGCGATGCTCTCTTCTCCGACGAATTGGCTCGAGTCCGATTGATATTACGCCGAGCGGAAATTTTATACGTAGACCCCATAAATTTCTTATTCGCTATTTCTTCTTCCTCAACAATCGACCCACCGACCGAAGAATTGCGCCCTCCGCGCCCGGCGAACTCAGCGTCGAGGTGGGCCGATGCCGATTTCAACAAACGCGACATTGTTAGTTTAGCAACATTAGCTAAGTAAGTAAGTTAGTACAGTTCGCGCGCGCGCATCACTTAAGATTGCGGACAGCGTCCTCGCAATGCAAACGAGAAACGCGGCGCTTTCTTCTCTTAATTGAATTCATCAGTTAAGACACTTGCTCTTAGTCTCGTTCTTCCTTTCCTCTTCGTTTCTTTGAGCGAATATTTAACGCCAAATTTTTGAAACAAAAACTCATTAGCAACAATACGCCAGGCTATCCATCCGTCGCCGATCGGTTTTTAGCGATCGCTCGCTCGCTGTTCTCTAGCGCCGACGCCGCCGCGGTCTACGAACGCAACTTCCTCTCTCAAACTCAAATGGATTGAATAATAAAGAAGTCTCGACTGTTAACGGTTGAAACTCCCTCGGAATCAAAGGCTGAAGACGATCGTTTCTTCAAAAGTTCAGACGGAACGCGGTCAACATCCATAACTCCTTGATGTCAGACGAATATCAAAATGCGAGTGAAATGTGTTCCATCATTACTGTTGACATAAAACACAAAGCGAATTTCGTCGTCGGCGAACAGCGAAAGTGAGAGGGGAAATAAAGCGATTTTCTAGTGGATAGTGTGCGCGTAAAAACTGTGAACACGAACCCCGAAGGGTAACAAATGACACTGGTCCAACGAACGCCACCTGCTCGACCACTCAACTCCCAACACTAACTAACCTCGTGAACGAACGTAGATTCGGCGGACGGACGAATAAACTTTCTTCTCAGCGTATTGGTCGACTAAACGACTAGTTGGACGGTTTTACACGTCGTTAGTAATGAAAACACGACTTTTGATCTAACCAACCAACACAACGCAAAACCCGACAATTATCGTAGGGGACCTGTCGTTTTCGGCTGTCGAAAAAAGTTTCACGAAAGTAAAACGTTACAACTAGTTGGCGCATTTGTTTTCAATAGTTTTTGCGCGTTTTTCGCGCGCCACGGCTTCCTCGCCGGCGTACTCAACCAATAAACAGATCGTAAAACAGAAATTAACTTCGAATTGCATCGCAGCGCTTGTATGAACTTCCTAACATGATATCCTACTAGTATACCCTCATTGATGTAAATTAATATCGTGTCACGCAAACACAAAAACGTCGTCAGTTTTAGTAACTAACCAACAACAGCGAGCATTTTCGACGAATAAAATCCTTTGATCTTTTACATTTGTAAAATCAGCGTTTATTGTAAGTTGTCGCCGCAGAAAAATTGCTCATCGAAATTTGGTGGACACGCCCAAAGAAACTGAACCGGTACGTGTAGGTATTTTCATTACGTCGAAAACTCTCATCTGGATTTGGTTAAATCTTTTATTATCAAACAATTACGTCATCTTTCGACTGTTGCGCGCAATACCAAGTATGAAAAAAAAACTATTTTTCGAGGCTCCGTTTATCTTAAAGTCGACTTGGAAATCGTTCATTCGCCGCCCACGCCCGCCGCTCGCCACCATACGCCGGTGCTCTCTCGGATCCACTTTGCGCATCAGCGCTAATCGCACGCAGCAAGCGGAGAACGTACGTACGTTGAATAAATAGCGAAAAGAACAACCTTTCTCTCTCCGGTACCTACCGCCCGAAACCCGCCCAGCCATTTATTATTACTACCTGATAATCTTTTATAAAACGAGCGAAGCGAATTAGCACGCGAAAATACATGAGCAACACGAGACACGGATCAATATCACAGCTTTCACTCGATGTAATCGAATTAAAGTTAAATCAGCTTAATACGTCCGAGTAAAGACTTAATCTGCTATTGACTTGATTTACAAACGAGAAAACGAGAGTAGAAGAACGCTAAATCGCACGATTTTCAATGGAAACAACCGGAAAGTGGAGACAATTCTATCGATACATTTTATCGGAGATCAAACGTTAATCTGAATATTATTTCGCGCTGTTGATCAACTAGTTCGAGATAACATTATTCAACCATGTACAATTGGACGACGACAAACGTAAATTCGATATAGTTTGACCACGTCACCCAATTATAGGAGCTCACTGCACTTTTCTTACGAACACGGCCCAAAAAATTGGATGAAAAGAGTGCGCGCCGCGTTTGCGAATGTTGTTTCCGTGAATGGAAGGGAGGGTCGTTTCACCGGCACAATACAAACGGCAATGAGGACTAAATCGTGAACCTCGTTTTATGCGAGCGAGGGTGACAGCAACCGGGCTGTATGGTGACGATGACGGGGACGGACCAAAAACCGAATGGCTAAGGTTTTTCGCGACACAATATCCATCGCCCTGGCTTCGACCTTTGAACAAGATTATTCGGTTGGTGTACTGGAGGCGAAATTGATTTCCGTCAAAAATATCCAACAAAAACGACCCTGACGATCGGGCCCTGCCTCTTTACGTCGAGTATATCCTATATCTGTTCAACAACGGCTTTCACGCCGCACGTCCGATTCTCGCAGGACGCAGAATGGCCATTTACTTTTGCATTTACAAGTCGCGCCGTTTTTCGTTGAACATAAACGGGTCGTATTAAAAACGGCGCGATCGCCTTTTCGTCGTCTTTCCACTGCATTAATGCGCGCACTGTTTCCTCTCATAAATTTGTACCATGTTTTTGTCCGGGCCATTCCCGACACTGCGCGATAAACATCTATTGAAATGACCACACACTGAGAGAGATACGCATTAGCCGTCTGCCGCGTCAACAAGATGAGTACCATAAACAACAATCATAGAGGGCCATGGTCCGACGGAGGCTACTTAACCTCCGCAGTTAGCGATCAATAACCAGTTATAACCACCCGCGCTAAATTTTTAAGATTCGATGTGAAAAGTGTTGTCACTGCGAGTTATGGATCGAAATCCGCAACAGCCATTTCCGGTCTGCTGACGCTGCTTGCCAGCCAATCTCTCTGTTGATTGGCTGAAAAATGCTGCGGGTCCGCAGGCTTAATTACGGCTTAGAGATGGTTTCGCGAGATTTCGAAATTAAGTAGTTGTTCGATCGCATGCATAGGTTACAGTTTGCGACGAGACATTTTCGATTAGCGAAAACGTGAAATCTATTCCGACACTATAAAAGGAGTTCGACCGATGGTTGACGAGCAAACACAACAACCGGAGAAGTAACAAACAATATTCGCAAGCACAATAGCTGACCTTGACTGTCGGGTAAAGTTATTTGTCGCAGGTAAATGCCATTCCGTCTAGTAAGGTACTAACAAAACATTTGGTGATTTTAACACGATCAACAATCAACCCGACTAAAACCTACTAGCGCATTTTCGCCGGTCGGTTCTTCTACCGAATGTGTCGCCCCGAGAAAAGTTCACAGTCGCAAGAACGAATAACCAGTAATCGTAACATAACAAATGAAATAGAACACGTCAATGCATACTATGTAGTAGATTGCCAAATACGTGACAGAATACACATGTCACATGTATAACTGTGTTTTTTCGATATATACTACCAGTTTTCTCATTTGAAATAAAAATTTTCATTATCCAGGTATGTACCTGAACACTCATCGGGTATTTTACGGCCGCAATCAACACACATGTATTACAAGTTTTTAGTAATCTCTCTCTCTCTCTCACCTTGCTGCATCCTATTCCAACTTCTACTACTACTTCTTCATCTTTGCATCATTACTCCCAAACGAACACACGTAAAAGAACAATATTAATAACTAAACGAAGACGATCTCCTCGATTTTATTCTTTTCGGCAATTGAATAACAAATTGCATTTCACCCGATTAAGATTTACAAGCGAAATATTTAAAAGTCAAACTGAGAGCGGAGGAGAGAGAGAGAGAACGCGCCGATTCCGTTAATATTTGATGCCGCCTATAGGTTGTAATACATTACCTTTGGATCGGGGAAAAAATTAACTCGATATCTTACGGAGCTAGTTCGACACGTCTACGCGCTACAATAAACACTTATAAATGCAAAAAGTGTTTCAACGAAATAATTTCAATGAAACTTTCGCTGTCGAGCGCTTTTTCTCTTTCAGTTGTTAATTAACAGAAATGCAAATCGTTCTTCACTATTTTCGATGTTGATGTTTGATTTTGCAGCAAATTTTAAAAACACGTTCCCCATTTTTTATTTATTGTAGAGAAAGAGTATTGACTGTGTCGCGAACGAGCAAGTCGTAATAAATAGAGAGAAAATAAATTTCGACATTTATATGATTCCGCCGTCAGTAAGGTTCACAATGAACAAAGTTTGAAGTGGTACAATGACGCCGACACGATTACATGAACAAAAGTTGTCCAGATAGTAATGTACGAGCGCCAAAATCGCGTCAAAACGTTGTCCTTATTTATACCCAGACTACTGTATGGACAGGCATCGAAAACCCTAACTCGACGACTGACGACGACGCGTAACAATATAATAAGTTGTCGCCCGGCGTTTCAATATTATTCGACTCTGAGCGCGATTTTATTTTATGAGACTTTTTTTGTTGGATTTTATTTATTTTCGTCGTTAAATAAGAAGTTTTCGCCCGTAAGTCAATCAGTGAGACACAATAAATGCGCTGTTTGGTTTTGTAACATCGCCGCGGATGCGAAACGCGAATGAGCTGTTTATATAATAATTGCGAGCAAACGAGCCAATTGCTAGAACTAATAAATGAACAAAAAATCAAACTCACCGGCGTAATTAGGCGAAAATTTGTCTCGATAATTCGCGCAAATCGACAAAAGGCGGCAACCGAGATTCAAATCGAAACCATCCCGTTTAGCGACGTGACTGACAGTCTGCAAAAATTCGAAACGTCACATTGGTAATTGACAATTGAAAAGTTTTTTTTTCGTGGCTCGTCAATAACGTTTTCGCTTGTTGATCGATCTCGTCCGGAGTCAATTGCACAAACGAATGTAAAAAGCGTAACAGTCGTGTTTTTTTGCACTTTTGTTTGGGTTTCCTAGATTCGTGTTAGATAAGCCACCGATTTTCGAAAAATTTCAATCAATTCCGTGACGAGAGGGCATCAGTAAAATAACACTTCAAACGAGTAAAGTTGTTTTAATTATCTACAACTAATTCATCAAAATTTTGTTAGTTTTTGATGTTTATACGCGTCGAGTTACAGTAGAAAATGAAATAGAAAATGTCAGTCAACATATCGTAAAAACAAGTACAAATGAATCCCTCTCCGATCAACATTCCGGTACAATAAAAAAAGAGATGAACACACGTATACTCGTGGATTGGATGTAACTATCTAATTCGCAATCTCGATACGCTGTCATTCATTTTTGATTAATTGATACAGCAGAAAATTCGAATCGGAAAGTCGATTAACTTTCCGCGCATATTTGCAAATGTGTATACAGGTTGCATCATAGAATTAATTAATCACCGTGAAACTGCTCGCTGTTTTTTCAACGGATTAACCGATTAAAAGCGCGCTTTCCGAGTTCGTACACGTGCATGTAGCTTAAGAGGGGGCAACTATAAGCCAATTACCAGGGCAACCGCTGTCTCCCTCTTTCTCGATATTCATTCTCAGTGAAGAGGGAAGAGGGGAGAAACCCCTCCCCCGTGCGAAATGAAGACGGGTGACGAGTGAAACGAAATCGAAGACAAATTTTTACTCACGCTCAAACAAGCGATTATGTTGTCTTCGAAAGGTTTTTGAAAGGCACGAGGGTCTAAACACCACTCCAACAATTCTTTGGCTGCCGAAACGAAACTGGTCGAATCTTGAAGCGCCTGTAATACGCATACGCAGCACGTAAAACAACGTCCGAGAGCATTAAAAACGATATTATGAGCATTGTGCAAAAACTGTTCGAAACGCGACAACAACCACTTGCTCATAATTATTTTATTGTATCGTAGTATACCTGTTTAATGCAGAGCAAACGCTCGTTGTTCTGCTGCACGTGCTGTTCGTAATTCATAGCCATAATAATAGTAACATGAAATGGCCGGCATGAGTGCCGCGTTTAATAATACGAATTGACAAAAATGGGATTTTCCTGCAACACAAAAAAAGGCCAGTCACTCGATTTATTCACTAATCACGTGAGCGACGAGGTGTCGACTAGACTGCGTCGCGTGTAATGCAAATTAGCCGCGCGAGCGAATGCGATATGCAAATCGAAATGGCGCGAAAGTTGTAAATCGAGCGAGCTCATCGGACGCCGATGAGGAGGAATCGAAATAAAATCGTTTCAGGTATCGACGGAGCTATAATGTCGACCAATGGAGCAGAATGTCGTCCAATGGAGCAGATAATCCGTTGTCTGCGATCTGTTTCGAGTGCCAAATACATATACAGATCGAGATGCTTTCTATCGTCACTAAACCGACGACGACCGCCGCGCAAGAAACCAATCGTCGAAACGGCGCGGCATTTTCGCCACCACCGATGTCACAATGGACTGACCCACTTAGGGCTTATTTTATAAGTATAAAATGTCGCCGACTACTGTCGACTGCGACGCGAGAAGAGTTTTCAATTTTTCAAAATAATCTCATATGTTCTCCGCGCACAGTTCGGACCCGACCAACCGAGCGACTCTGCGCCGTGCGGAACAGTGAAATCGATGCGACAAATGCCGCAACATTTTTTGCCAGTTGTTAGTACAATAACGAACAGTGTCGCGTATACTTAGTTTGGAATAAAGAGATCACTGTAAAAGTTGACTGGCGAATCCAAGTTTCCATGTTCGTCGTGCGAGATACGTTTTCGTCTCGACATCTCGGAAGGGGTCTCTTGTGTTTCATTCATTTCATTTTCCAATTGCTCGATGTAGATCAAAGTTTTACTGTCACTACAGTTATACTGCAATTGTTATAATTGTTGCATTGATGAGTTAATAATCAAACATCAGAAAAATGAAAACTAAAAAAATTTTGTGTTCAAGCTACATATTTTGCAGCAGTCATACAGCGGCAAGTGCATGCGCGAGTGGGTGTATGATGTTCGAAGCAATTACAATAATTTCTCAAAGCTGAGTGAAAAAAGACAAATAACCTAGCGACGCAGAGTATCGAAGAAGAGGAAAACTATTCCGATTGTGGAGAAGCAAAAAAATCGTCATTAAAATTAACTTTATGAAAATTGTGTCGTCGAAAGAATTCAGAGAGTTCAATAATTCATTAAAGTAATACGCGGGGGTACCTCCTACAATGATTTAAAACTTTATCATCGCGGATTAATACAGCCAATTTATTGCATAACAACATACGCAAGTAAACTAGGTAGTTAAATTTCATTTTCTACTTCGATGTTCTATTTCATTTAAGTTCTATTCCTGTTTTATATATCGTTCACTTTTCTTCCGGAACTTTGAAAAATCATTGAGCACGGTGGTTGAGTGACCCGAGGGACATTTCGACGGCGACCGTACGTACATATAATAAACTTAGAGCGTATACGTTTTATTCGCGCCACACTTTAGCCTTTTTTGCGTTCAAAGCGCAAGGGGCGTAAAACATGATTGAGAACTGTGCATAGTTTTTAATTTGTAGCTCGTTTCTCTCTATCTTGTTGATTATTATTTTGTTTGAAAGCCCACGAATGGCTCTCACGCAAAAAATCGGCTCGTTAACCACATCAGTGAACAACGCCAACCTACGAGCGCGAGCTTATGTTTTGCGCGTGTGTTTCCTCATCCTCCGGTCTTGTTCTACTCTCATCTCTCATTCGCTAGCCGAGCGAGGCAACTACGACGACAATATCGTTGTGATCAATTTTCAAAGGCAAATAACGCGGCGAGATGGGCTAAAATAATTAACCAATCAATACCAGTTCCACTGTCGCTTCTGAGTCCTATACGGGTGAGGGGTCTAATAACGCGGCAGGCTTTTTTCAGAACGGATGTTGCTTAGATTGGGTGGTGAAACCTTTTCCAATCAAAAAGACGAACGGTTGTTTCCCCCAACCCCGAGGCCGCTTTATTGACATTTAACGCTGGTCTCTTCATTGGCGCAAGCAATTTAGTGCGCTTATGCTAAAAGAGCGTTTCGCTAAAAGTCTTTCGTTGTTATAGTTGCACACGGAAAAGAATCGCGAGACTTCCTACGGGCGGTTAAATATAAAATGAATATCCGATAGCTTTATGTTCAAGCTAATACAATGAGCCGAATAAGGAATAGAATTGTCAGACAAGACCGAGCGAGAGAGAGTGTGTGCGCAGGCAGTATATACATACACAGTCGAGCGTTCAGCATTCAACATCGATGCGAGCTCAAACAAGCGCATTTAAGGTTTGACGACAGTGTTATCAAGTTACACGCAATTAAGAATTGTTATCGAGTTTATTATAGATATAATAAAAATTGCGCATATTCAATAATAACTCTGACGCCTGACTTGTCGGAATGCCAGATATTGCGGAAGCGAACAGCGCCGAAAGAATTTCTCTCAAATTTAACAACAAGAAACTGAACAAATTTCATTACTTAAAACCAAAACATTTAACGTTTCGCAAACGGCGGTTAGCTAAACTTTCCATCATCCGCGTCATTTACTGGCGCATTGGTACCTCATCAGTGGCTAACAATAGGCCGATCAATGAAGACGCGTCGCGCAGGTTTATAGTTCATCATGTTCCTTTTGTTAAGATTTAGCTAGCGTACAGATTCGTTCAACGTAACACGATTGACAGATAGAAATTCTATTCAGGCCAAAATTAACAAATTCTATCACAGAATGTTTATCAAACGTAAGCAAAACTATGCACTAATTAAAATTGATGTGTATAGTTGCAGCGACACGGAAGGTGATTGCTTACCGATTGCGAAATCAGTTTCGATACCACGGATTCGGATTCGGAGACTGCGATCAATGCTGCGTCAATTGCAAACGACTATTCAATCAAATTTTAACACCGGAATCTAGCGTTAAGCAGCCGATGCAGCGCCAGTATCTGTTATGGATTAGCCGACCGACTGTCGCAAAGTGGAGAACGTATAAATCACACAGTTCAGCGCCGCATTACATATTGAGGCATTATAATAGCAACAACCAATCAATAGGAAAGAGCACTCTTAATGGACCGAGATGTTAGTAGAAGAAGACGGCCGCGCCGGCGTCCTCAGCCAAAACGTTGCGCGTCACTAGGCCTCGTAAGCGGCAATTATTCATTGAGCAGCTAAGCGAACCGCCGACCGACTGGTCTTCTCCCTACCGCATCATCAACTCGCGCCCGCGCGATGAATACAAGAGAAAAGAGAAGAACGTCGCTCCGAAAAGCGCGCTTTTGGCAGCTGTTTGTCGAAAATTACCGCCGATAAAAGTGTTGATCATAAACAGTGCGAAACCCTTTATGAAAACGCGATATTAGTTAGTTTTCCTACGGAGCTAGCTACATGTATATTTTGTAACAAACCTCGACGACACGCCGATAGAGCCAGCCGATATCAAAAACGAGCGCGCGCGGCCCAGTCGTCGTCGGCATCCGGCTGGCGAACAAAAGGCAGGTAGCAAGTTACGAAAGAACATTCGACGGGATAAAAACCTGGTGTTGGGTAGAAATTTCTGCGTCGCGTCGTAATTTAATTTCGAGAGGTTTCAGAAGCATTCTCTCTCTATATAAACATTTGAGACTCAATTTCCAGCGTCGGAAACGAGAACGGAGTGCGCGAGTAAGCGCGGTCGAGTTCATTGGTCCTAATGAAAAAGATAGGACAGGGACGGAGGAGGAGGGAAGAAGGAACAACGAGCAAAACGGTCGACCGGTTTTTCCGAGCTTTTTATTTGCAGATTGCTAACGTTAGCCGTCCAATTACAAAGCTTTTCGCACTTGATAGAATGCGCAAAAGTGATCCGCGACAGAGCCATTGGTTTTTGCGCCACCGAAGAAAGAAGAAAGAGAAGAAAAAGCTATCATTGATTTTTCTTCGCGCGCGTTTTATACAAATATATAATATAAGCGCTCGCCATCAGTTTTCCAGAAGAAACTCCTCAATTTTTCCAGTTGAACGTCGACGACCGACGATTCCAACGTTGCGCGCGGCGGCGTCGACTTTCGCGCGCCCGCGGTCCCAATGCGATTGTCAAATTGGAAAAGCCGGCTTTCAAGCGCGAAATTTATTTTCCTGTAGGCACTTATTCGTTGAATTAGACGAACGATTGAGCAAAGTAACTAAGGGCCCTGCGATCGCGTCGCGCTCGTTTACGTAAACATCACTGTTGGATATTTCAAACGTCGCTTCTTTCTTTCTTTATCTTCTTTTCAATTCGCTTTTTATTTTGATTTGCTTCGCTTCCAGCTTATCGACCAAATATAACAAACTATAGCTACGCTGAAACGCGAATTCAACGTAATAATTATTTGCTTCAAAGAGTAGCGTACAGGTATAATTCGGCGTATTCGGTGTTCATTTAATAACAGGCGATGAACAAATTATAATTTTATAAAACGGGTTAAAACAAAAATGTAAACATGCAGTAATTAAGTTATTTGAGTTACCAGAATCGTCGTCAATAATATGATGCAATGCAGAAAATAGTCAATAATTATTTTAAACAAATTATTGAATGGAATATTTCTTTATCGAGCGCAAAATGTTTTGAACACATTGAGTTTTAAACATATTCAGTACAATAATTATTATTGGACAATGTAATATGTAAACAAAATGATTTTGAAATGTATTTGATGGATTAAAACATGAAATTGTAGGGGAATTTTGATAACTTTATTATTCATCATATTTCATTTTTAGCCGCTGTAAAGGGTAAAACGGAAAACTTGCATTTTCGATTCAGGTTTGCAAAGTTCTTCAAATCTGCCGGAATATTTCGTTTTTGATCGCTAAGTTACTTTGTTTTTAATTTTATTGCGCGGGAATCGAAATATCATCAGCTAAGGCATAAATTTGCCTTTTTTTAAGTTTCACGTTGATTTTAGAAATGTCTCAAATATCATTGACTGCCGTTGAACTGTATTCAGGTATAGGTGGAACGCATTTGGCACTTGAAAGTAAAAAGAAAATGAAAGGAGCTCATTCAGAAAACTACATATCGGTGTTCTTTTCAGGTACAAAAATTTATTTCGAACTTAAAGCCGCTTTCGAAATAAATACTACGGCTAATTTAGTTTATAAACATAATTTTCCAAAAGTAAAATTAATGCAAAGAAATATCATGGTAAGTTTCGATTTTCTTACCATTTTATCATATTTTCATGCCTATATTTTATTTTTTTGTTTTGTTTCACTTTGAGGGACTTTCAAACACTGAATTGGATGGTTTAAATGCCGATTTGTGGACTATGTCGCCACCATGCCAACCCTTCACAAGGTACTATTGGTATTTATTGGTATTTTTAGAATATGCTTTAAAACGTAGTTTGTTTCAGGCAAGGACATCAAAAAGATCTGGAAGACAAGAGGACAGACTCGTTTATGCACTTGCTAGATGTTTTATCATGGTGAAAATTGTTTCTACTTTTACTTTTGCGTATCATTTCAGAAACGTTTCGTTTGCAATTTTTATATTTATTTTAGCATGGAAAAACCACCGAAATATATCTTCATTGAAAACGTGAAAGGTTTCGAAACGTCGGATGCTCATGAAAAATTGAACTTAGTTTTGCGTAAGATGAACTATTCAGTTAGAGTAAGCTCGTAGATTTAGAATCCATTCGATTTTTTAACTCAAAAATGATTGTTTTAGGAGTTTTTGTTGACTCCAAAGCAGTTCGGAATACCAAATTCTCGACTTCGTTATTACCTTTTGGCAAGGCGGCTAGACGCTGTCGAAGACTTCTTTTTTCATCATTCATCGATTTCTAACGAAGTAGATTTTTAGCCAAATTCGGGAAAAAAATGCTATTTATTCATATTTCTTTCAGTCGCCTTTCCCAACATTTCACTTGAAAGCCTTGGACGAGTTTTTAGATCATCGAATGAAGGACGAAAACGATTCCAAAGAATTTTTACTCAAGAAGGACGTTTTGACCAAATACTCGGAAATTTTCGACATTGTAACATCGAAAAGTGTGAATTCGTGTTGTTTCACAAAAGGGTACAACAAAAACGATTTCCTGATTCAATTCCCGACCCGCTATGCACTTAAATTTGTTATTTTTGTAGTTATGCTCACTACGTTCAAGGAACTGGGTCAGTTTTGCAATCCGATGAAACGAAAGATGTTATTTTTAAAATTATATTTATTGAAACTACTTTCGGTTAATTTTCTTCCTTTTTTAGATCGATTTGGTTTATCAGGCAGCTCGTTCGGCTCAAAATGAAGAAGAACGAGGCGAAGTGTTGAAACAGCTTCGTCTCAGATGGTTCACACCCAGAGAAGTTTGTAATTTAATGGGGTTTCCATTAACCTTCGGTATGAACTCTTTTGTACTATCTAAGCTGTACTTTCGATTACTTTTTTGTTCTTAGAATTCCCACAAGAGGTTTCTGTTAAACAGCAATATCGCTTGCTCGGCAATAGCGTAAACGTATTTGTTGTATCAAAATTATTAAAATTATTGTTAATAAATGAAATATGACCGAAAAATGAATAAAACTACCTTTATTTTGTCTTTACAGAGTTTAAACTTCATTCAAAATTGAATTTTCACGTCGCTCTTTTTTGCCCTATTTTACAATTATATGCAACTATCGGAAACAGTACAAAAACAAAAAATAAAAGTAAAATGGTATTTAATAAATTCTTTGCGATCTATCCATTGTATCGTCTGCAGTATCCGTGGAAGTTTCAGGCAACCTAAAAGATAAACTAAATTTAATAAAATTGTTTCGTATCTGAAAAAGACACACTTACGTGCTGTTTCTGAGCAATTTTTGGTGTAAAATCGTCGTTAAAGTAGTTCGATGAAGAACGACGCAGACCCCGATTAGGAAGAACAGAATTAGCGCTGATAAAAATACAGTAACCACGATAAAAGTTGATTCTTGAATGCACATCGATTGAGCAAGCCGTTCTAAAAGAATGATCAGTAAAATGATTCTTGAAAATAGCTTTTTTTTTACAATTTATCAGACCTTTCAATATCTCAGCAGCACCAAATTCTCCCTCTACAAAAATGTGCAATTTTCCATTCACCATTTCTACCATATTTGCATTTTTGTCAATGGAATCCATGTGCAATTCGGTTTTGCGCTTTTTTCTTCCGAAAGACGGCTGTTTTTCACCATCGCTGACTTCGCATAAGACCTGGAAACGATAACGAAGCAGTCGATTTTCAGTTTCAAGAAAAATTCGATGCGTATCTCGTGTTTTACTGGTTCGCAAGAATTCGGACAGAACATTATCAAGCAAGCCAACTGAATTTCAGCCGAACCGTCGATACGAAATGCTGTCATCGTCGCCGACAGACTTTTACCTTTTTTCTCGAACGATCCGAAAATCTGCGGAATTTGCGGACACCTGAAACCAAAACTAGACCATTATCGAGCAAATTCCAACGGTTTTCAAGACTTTATTCGAAACTTCCCCATTGTCGAAGATGACTAAAGGTTCAGGCGAGGCGCCGGTGCCACCGATTCTTGTCACATTACAGTTCATTACCATTACTCTCGAAGCTAAAAACACAAAACTAAAATCAGCACACATTTCTCGAAACAGTTTCACGAAAAGTTACTATCCACGTTCGTTTCAACGTTCAAAGTTAATTGTTCGCCCATCAGTACGTTAGTAACTTGAGTATCGTTCAATAGGATTTTCAGCGAAGCTTCGAAATTGTTCGAAAATACATTGGCGACATTAGCGACAGATCTCGGCGTTGGACCACTGAAAAAATCAATCGTTGAAACAGTTTTCGACCACAAAACAACAAAATTACGACCAATATTACCCAATAAGGAAACTTCCACTGGACACGAAAACGTTACCTTCCGGCAAACTATTGTAATCGCATGTAACTTGATAAAACAAATCTTCTTTAGTTGTGACATCGAATGGAGTTATGTTGTCGTTCGATATAACAACGACGCCTGTTAACTGATTGTTCTGAAATATTTTTACACCAATGAAAACAGAAATCTGTATATTTTCGTATCATGCAAGTAAGCACTTACGACGAACACAGTGTTGCAAGCTGTATTTTTGTTCGGACGTGGCAAATAAAGCCAAAAAGACGACTGAGAGAATACTAAATTGCGACAAAATGTGAAACGCTCAGCGGCGTAAATCGCTCCGGTATAGACCTAAAAAGCAATCTGAATTTGCATTGTAAAATTAATTCAATAACAAGTTATTTGCTTACAAGTGATGAATTCATGGTTATATTGACTCCATCTTCGGTGCACATTGCAGTTACATTCAAATCCTCTGGAACCAGTCGAAGACTGGATTCTCGAACCGCCACTGCTGGATCAATGTTCGCCGAAGAGTTTAGTGTAGAATCGCTAGAGTTACTGATAAGGAAACTGTTCGTTGCGAGATCAACTACTGGTCGAAGAGGTAATTTCGTAGATGGCAGTTGGTCCAATGAGTTCCTGATTTGGACACCTAATGTAACAAAAATTGGTTCACAAACTCACAAATAACGACGATGTTCTCACGTGAAACAAAATTTACTCTCGAATAAACAATTATTTTCGTAATAATCGACGTCTTGGGCGACGATAAGTTGATTGGACGAATTTCGTTGATCAAGATCGAACAGCCAACACGTGGCCATTTTGCGATCGTAATTGAGCGATTTGCAGAGCGGATGTTGCACGCAAAGCAACATGCAATCTTCCAAAACGGTCGAAATCATAGTTCGTAAACTGTGAGCCACGTTCAGCGCCGAATTAAAATATTTCTCGAACAAATACGGTCGATCGCACGGAATATTGTTTCGAGCATTTTCTACAAGAAATCAGCAAGTGAGGGCATCGAATCGCGTAAAAAAATGTTCCAGACTCAAAAAAACAAAATGCGTGCAAGAAAGTTTGTTGCATTGCTGCTTTTTTGCTTTGAATCTGATTTTTGCCACGATAGTTTTTAGCAAGAGTCTTACTTGCTAAGCAAATCGGTTCATAAAGATCGACGGCTATCGAATTCGCGAGCGTCAATATTTCAGGCGCCGAATACGAATCATCGTCGGATATGAAACATTCGTTTGCGTCGAAATCGAATTCGACCGAACGACAAAATATAGAGTTCGATTGCAAGCATTTATTCAAACAAATTCGCAGCGATTCGTTTCGTTTATCGTCGACGATTTCGTCGGCGACTCGTTGAATTTCCGAATTGACGTTCTTCGTAAAATGTACGTCGCCCATAGTACATCGAGTAGTTTCTGAAAAGGGCAGGGTATCATCTTCGAATGGATTCAGAAAAAAAACTTGGAGTGCTTCTTGAATAACGTTTCGTCGACGATTTTTAAAACGTGATTGCTTAGAAAGTTTGATGGACATTTCGACGAGCACTTTTTAAATTTCCGGACTAAAATAATTGCAGTTTCAACTCATTTTATGTCAGGTTTCGTGTTTCGTCCCGTCCTTCAGTGTGATCGGTGTTTTTGCTCGAAAACGTATTCGGTAGACAAAAAAATTAGTGTTCACTTGTCAAACAGTTGTTTTCGTAATATGTCACTCCGATAGTGTCTTGATGAAAATCATGAGGACGCAATCGGCGACTGAATCGACTCAATTCGCACAGGCTTAATGAGTAAAAGAAATTAGATTTTCCACAATTCTAAAATGAACAAAGCGAGCGGTACGCACTTTGAATCGGCTATATAATTAACGGATTGACAAACGAACGAACGTTCACCGATGCAAGATTCCAAACAAGATAATTCATCAGCGACGGTAAGTTGTTTCAAAACATTTTCTTTCAATTCGGAATTTTCGACCGATTCGAACGAATGCGATCGTCGTCGACACGAATCGCTGACTTCTAAAGGAAACTTGTTTAGAAATGTTTAGAAATCGGCCGTTTATTAAATCAGAGCCTCAGCTGGATGGTTGCAGCAAATTAATTGAAGTAATCAGCGAACTAATGATGCCAGCGCAAAAAGTCGATATAAAAATCAATGTTTTGTCAGCGCAGGATGTGAAAAGAGTTCAAGAAGTTAGTCCAGGAGTAGCCAGCGCTAGCAAGTCAATTGAAAGTAGCTAGTGCTAGCAGTCAACTAAAGTATTCAGCACTAGCTAGTATTCCGAAGTAGCGCAATCAAGTCAAATTGAAGTTGAAGTAGGCAGCGTTAGGTAGCAAGTCAACTGAAGTAGCCAACGCAAGCAAGTCAAATGAAGTAGTCAGCGCTAGCAAGTCAACTAATGGAAAACTAATCAAAAGAAGTAGACAGAAAAAAGTCAGAAGTCAGTCAACCGAAGGACTCAGCGCAAGCTAAACCGCCGACAGCCTTATCGGGCACAATAGAAATCAAACAGATTATTACTAACAAATTACCTTTCAAACAAACTTTTTCGTAATAAAACGAGCTCGATCCAGCTTTACCGTTCAACGGACCGATTTTCGTTTCAGTGTCGAAAAATTCGCAAGTCGGCGTCGATGTATCCTTATAATTGAAACCTTTGCAAGTTACTTCCAATTTCGACGTTGATTGCAAATTGCCTCGACAGTATTTGATACAATCAGACAGTTCCATCATTTTGATTTCCGCAGGTACGCCGATGATAGTACTTCGTGCGTAGCGTACGAACGACGATCGACCACCGTTGATCGGGCAAAATGAATCAACTTGAGAGACAAAAACGGAAATCATTCAAAATTGAAACCCTTAAGTGCTTCGTTAAGAATTTGCGGAGACAAAAAACGTGTGTTCATCATGTTTGATGATTTTCGTTTTTTTAAACATTGTTTTAATCCGTTTCTAAAGGCGACCGGGATGAAAAAAATTCATCAAGTCTTTACGGCGCCTTATAAAAACCCCTAAGGACGCGAATTCTGTTTCATTGTCGGCCGAATGCAAACACTTTTCGTTTCAATTTTAAGGAAATAAAAACACACTCACACGATTGTTGTTGATCATCGTCGGCGCTGGTTCCGTTGGAATTCTCGTTCCGAAACTCCTTGTGGAGCGTTTTTATCATTCTCGTATTGAAACGACGAAGTTTCTCCTTCGACGTACCATTCTTGATCGAGACGACGCGAAATTGTGCTGAAAACCAAAGTACCAGTGATATTTTTCATTCACACTTTTCGGAAGCGGTTTCGACGCTGAAAGGTTATCAAAATGGCTTCTTACCTGCCGAAACGATGTCGATAGTTGCTAGAAACAGAAACGTGACGATGATCCTCATTTTGGATTCAATCACCAAAATTGAACTGTCGTTGAGGACGCCGCCCGAATGATCGGACTATAGAACAGCTGAGGTTTATATAAATGAAATTTCTTTTTCCTTTTTTTGTTTGCCTCAAAAGTTTTTGTGGTTTTGTAACTTTTCGCGAACAAAGGTTTTGCTCCGATACGCCCTTTGGCGGTATACAAAATCGGGTCCCTTCGGCGAGTTTACGGTCATATTTATTTAACCTAGAGGAAAAATTTATCGACCACTTTCCGAATGGTCCTCTCGTACAGTTTACTGTCGCTGAACACTTGAACATAGCGAATTTTTGTCATCAATGAACTGACCGACGATACGCGTTATTTGTTAACCTTTAAAATAAAAAATCTTCCGAAGTGCTTTTTGCCCCGTTGCGCTGGTAAATGACACAAATTTCAATTTTCCTAGCGGAAAATTTGTCAGAAAAAAGAATATAAGAACGATATCCAGTTCAGTTTCAAGGAGATTTTCTATTAACTCTTTTTTAACTCTGTGTACCGAGTTTTTCATTTCAAAAGGTGTTTAAAATCATTTTTGCTCTATTATTGGGATGCTATTTTCCCAGAAATCACATTTTTCCAGAACAATAGATGCCTTTTATTTTTCAACATTTTTTTCATATAATTTGATACCTTCCATTTAGGAATTTCTTAGCAAAAGAGTGCATTAACTTTTAATTTTGAAATGATGATTTTTATTCAAAACTTTCTATGAATTTATATCGAGATATTAAATAAAAATTAATTTTCTTTCAATTTCAGTGCAGACGAATTTTTAAATCAAAAAATATTCTTTGAAACGTCAACTAAGAAATAAAAGGTTTATTCTGGAAGTTTTTATTCCTTGCCATTTTGAATGCATTATATAACGCGAAATTTGCTCAAAATTAAAACCCTGACCAGAGGCAAAAAAACATCTCAATAATGTAATTTTTAAACGAATTACTTGTAAAAATTTAACATATTTCTGACACACGTTTCTTGAAAACGACAAGAAAACCTTAAAAAAAGTGTGTTTTTATTAAGTTTTTTTCTCGTTTTTATTTTCTGGAAAAACATTGTTATATGGGAAATGAAACGAGGCAAATTGCATCATTAAATATGCGAACGAATATTTAAAAATGTTCAATCTTCAAACGAAAATTTTCGAAACTTTTCGATGAACCACGTTGCTTCTCTGAAATTTGAAAACGACGTTTTCTGAAGAAAAAAACATCGTTTTCCGATCCGCAAAGGTGACGATGAGGTAATTTTCGAAATTCAAAGTTTTGTAAATATTTTTAATTATTAAAATCAAAATTTGAAACGCTATAGTGTACGTTTATTTGCGCTTCAAAGGAAACTATTTTTTCTTCCTGTTACAGAAAATGGTCAATAAAAAAACCCCGAGGATAACCTTATTGAGGCAAAAACCTTTCTTTCCGATGCGAAATATGTGGTTGTGAGAAAACTTTATTTTTATTCATTTTTCATAAATACATGTAAAATAATGTTAAATTCAGTGTGAAATTCAAGTGAGGAAGTTATTATTAAATTTTCTTATAAATCCGTTTCCAGCCGAAGACCTCATGGGTTGAACCAAAAAGTGAGCTTAAAAATGAGGTTTCGGGGCACTTTTCGAATACATAATTAAATAATCCCGACTGACGTGGATGAATTTAAAAGTACACTCTTCGTTCGTTTTTTCGGTCTAGTTCAGTTGGCTTTTTGGCTTTTTTAGCCTTAAAAAATGTCTACGTCGTCGGATGTGTATAGATGATATTCGTTTCCCTTTGGAAAAGATCCATAAATGGTTTATCACATTTGTGTGAATATTATACGTACACCGATTACGACGACCAGCGAGCCTTTTAACGTAGGCATTTTAGACGTTTCGTGAAGGATTTTTTGAATTATCTCGACACCGAAGAGTGCCGGTTGCATAATAAATGTTGAAACGTGAAGAAGCAAAAATTTAACATAAAAATGCCTCGTTTTTGCCTACAATAGCCTCCGAAATCAATGGAACGGCAGATGGCGAAAATTGCGTCCGATTCGCAGCCTATTCGGGTATCTTTTTTCTTCCACGAAAAATCTTCTTACGAAACAGTATTTTTGACTCGTTTTTTTGCTTTCCTCCAAATAGTTAAAGATTATTTTCTTCATCTTTTTCTTCTTTTACTTCGTCTTCGTTAGCTGGAGGGATAATAAGTTCGAGGACATCGGCCCGAGCCGAGGTACAGTTGCTCGGATAACAATTTGTACAATTTTTTTTACTCCACCTCGGCTTAAATTCGAAATCTTCACCTCTAGACATTTTCAAGCACGAAAAATGATTCGCCAAGATAGAAATCTCTCTTCGTTTCGAATTCAGAGAGGAAAAAACTGTGTTCCGTATTTAAACATTGTTTTTATGAGTAAGTGTATCTTATTACCGAGTTAGTGAGCTGTCCTTGTATCTTATTACATGCGATCGTTCGCTATCCAATGTTCGCTTTCAGCTTTTTCCCATTGGTTTTTTTTTAGTTTTAACATGATTGGATTAGTTTTTGTTTCGACTAATTAGATGAAAACGTTAATTTGGGCGAGACCTTTATTTGCCCAGACGGAAGAAAACTTGAGCTGTTTTTTTCTTTCTTGTCTCTCTCGCGGCTGCGACGGTACTGTATTTGTGTTTCATGAATGTCGAATTACAGTACACTATAGTTGGCAATAACGTCGGCGTACTTAATTGCCGAAATTGTTTTTTCGAGCTTTACGACCTTTTCCCTTCGGGCGACATAAATTCGGTACGAAAGAACAACTAGAAATCCTCCTTGATTAAGAAAAGTAGCTCTTAACTGAAAAAATATGACTTTTACCCATTATAGGAAAGAAACCAAAAAATTTTGCCTAGCTAAAAACATTTTAGGACTGAAAATTTGTTTCTTCTATCGTTTTCGAGTGATAAAACTCGAATCATCAACATTAATACGTTTTCGGACAAATTATCGTCGTGCGAAGGCGCCTGATTAGGGAAAAAGCTGAATTTCTCTTTTTTTTCTCGACTGTCTTTAAATT
Source organism: Prionchulus punctatus (assembly GCA_034698125.1). Classification (NCBI taxonomy): domain Eukaryota; kingdom Metazoa; phylum Nematoda; class Enoplea; order Mononchida; family Mononchidae; genus Prionchulus; species Prionchulus punctatus. Next base: position 7,882 of record JAQGBA010000081.1, on the reverse strand, counting down.
TTGAAGCGTTTTTATTCAATTATTCAATGAAATGCTTTATTTTTTTCGCCGTCTCGCGACGATCGGCTTTTTGACAACGTATTTTCATTAGGACGACAGCTAATAGGTTTAAAAATCTTTATATTCGATTCTTAAAATTGTTTCTTTCGGTTTATGATAAAGACATTCTAGTCGTCGCCGACTATCGTTTCACTTTTTGCGCCTCGTAGATTACCTCCCTCTATCTAATAGAATTCAATTCGTGCAAATCATCCGTGTTTTTTAATGTCTTACCCGAAACGATCGTGTCTACACCACTAGAAGCAAATAATCGCCATTTTCCCTAATCATGATCGCGTATGACTTGAAATTGGATTGAAAATTTTATTTTCCCTTTCTCTCTCAGTCTCGTTTGCATTTTTTTCCCTTTCTCTCATTAAACATCTTCGAAATGTGTATTTTTTTGATATTACGTAGACGGAGTCACGTAGCTTGCGCTCGGCCGAACTAATTTTGTAACATCGAATTTGTATCTATCTTACCAAAATTGAAATTCGTTCCTGCTTTTTTTTTGGGTCGAGATTGGTCGTTAAAATTGTCAATTTAAGATTTGCAACAAGCGTCTTTGGATGGAAAAGGAGGAAAAAAAATTTTTCTGCACTTTTATGTAACCAAAAGTAATTCGCATTTGGAAAATTAATTGCTAATTTTATTTTCGGATCTCTCGATCCGAGGGGCATTTAAATATAAGTGAGGAGAAATTTTCTTTATCCGTATAGTGGTGAGGTATGGGTGTACCCGGCTTAATGGCGAATTGCGAACGGGCGTGGTATGACGCCCTTTCGGCGCCCTCATCTCATTCTTTGGATACATATTACGTGTTCCAAATAATTTACATCGAGTTCCTTTTTCTTTTCTCACTAATTTATTATTTATTTTTGTTCTTATATACGAAATTCCCGAGATAATTTTTTTGTTTTTCATCGTAAGTATATCTTACCATTGACGTCGGTCATCTCTTATTAGATAATAAATAAATATAATATTAACTCGAAGTGAAACTGATTTCGGTCGACGACGACGAGAATTTTGTTTTTGATTGATGCAATTTCATTTTCGGCCAAATATAATTACCACCGAGGCGTACTGTAGTTTCCTGCGACGACAATGGATGTGTTTTCAGAAATTGCCCGCTAAGTAAAACGGGATGCGCCGTTTAGGCAAAAATTTTGCTGGCAGTGATTCCTCTTGTATTTCCTTCGACGATTTTTCTATTTTTTCCTCTCTAGATGGCGCAATTCTTTCTCGGACTCGTCGCTGATTAAATTTTCATTTGAATTATGACCGTATATTGAGACGGATATCGTGGAACAGAAACGAACTCACACGAGCATTCGGAAAGGTTGTTTTGACATGAAAAAGTTTCCAAATCCGTCGTCGAATTACTCCCACGTTCCGAATATACCAAAGGGTAACAATATAATCGGCTTCATTCCAGGTACTTTCGAGGTACTTACGAGGTTTGTTCGAGGTTCGAACATGTTTCGTTTTTCTTACACGTAAACCGACTTAAATAATACAAATTGTGAAAAGAATAAAAACGTAAAGGGGTATCGATCAAAGAGACTCGGCTTTAAATGTTCTTCCAAGCGGATCGTGTCTTTCTCCTCGTTTGTTCTATGTGCCAATGTTGTTTCACGCCGAGATTCATGCGACGATCGGAAATACCATGTAGAGCACTTCTCCATGCAATTATTTCCTGTGTTTTAGGTCTTGAAGGGGTTCGTAATTGAAACGCCGTACGACGAACTCTAATTCTATTAGACAATCGAAATATTATTATTTTGCCATTTTCGTTAAAATTAAACTCAAATTTAAAAAGAAAAAATGACCGATTCGAACGATTTCCTCGTCGAAAATTCGACGAATTCAACGTCGTTAGCGCCGTTCGGACTGCACGTGTTGACCACTGCGGAATTCGTCATGTGGGTGATACTGTACGGCGTCGTAGCATTTTTAGCGGTGGCTGGTAATTTACTAGTGATCTACGTCGTATCGACGAGTCCCAAATTGCAAAACGTCACGAGTTGTTTCATCGTTAATTTATCGTTGGCCGATGCCTTGACCGGTCTGTTGGCCATTCCGTTTAAATTTCAAGCAGCCCTGCTACAGGTGTGGCCGTTGCCGTCGTTCATGTGCAGCCTGGTGCCGTTCATCGAAACCGTCACGTTGTCCGTTAGCGTCTTCACGTTGGTCGGCACGGCCGTGGATCGGTTTCAAACTGTCGTTTTACAGTCGCAAAATAAAATGACGAAAAAATCGGCGAAAATCATCGTCTTTTCGATATGGGGCGTGAGCATAGCGTGCAGCGTACCGTACGGTTACGATCACGCGATCATATACAGAGACGTCCCATCGGACGATGGTAACGTTACCCAATTGCCCGCATGTTGGCCGACGCACGGCGACGAACTGTGGTGGAAAGTGTACAACGTTTATTTGACTATCGTACAGTATTTTGTGCCTCTGTTCATCATCAATGGTGCCTATTGCGTAATCGCTTATAAAGTATGGCTCACGAAACCCATGATCGACATAAGGGACGAACGAAGCAAATCGTTCGTTAGAAATAAGAAAAAAGTACGTCGTTTTTTGTTTTGTCTCGTTTCGTTTCGATATGAAACGAAATTGTGCTTGCTTTTTTATCTCCTCAGGTTGTAAAAATGCTTCTCATGGTTGTCGCTGTCTTCACATTTTGTTGGCTTCCGTATGAAACTTATTTGGTGCTGAACGAAGTCCGCGAGAATATCAATGAGTAAGAAATTTGTTTCGCCATGTTTTCTTTCGATAAGTCCCGTCAATATTTGTCTACAAATTTCTAATTTCTCGACGATTTGCATAATATGCGCATTATTATTCGGTAAAAATTTACGGAACCAAAATCGACGACAATTACAAAGAAAAATCAATTAGAAACGCCGTGAAGTTCGCTAGAACATGGCGCGAATAGCTATAGTTGTAAACACTGTTCAGTGTGATCTCTACAACTTGCAGCCGATAATTGCTTTTAAACTAGCATGTTCAGCCTACTTTCTCGCATTTCTCGCTTGTTTTCGATGCTATTTTGTCGTTTTTCAGGTACTACTATATTAACGTCATATTTTTTTGTTGCCATTGGTTAGCAATGTCGAATTCATGCCTGAATCCGATTATTTACGCTGTGTATAACGTAAGCTGATTTCGGTTTTGCAAAATCTACAGTTTTTTAGTTTGTTGTTATTTTGAAGGAGAAATTTCAGCGTGAATATAAACGCGTTTTTTGCTCTTGTTGCGGCAAATTGTCCAATTCGTATTCGGATAGTAGCCGTTTTGATTCGGCGGTTGATTCTCAGGAGAGGAACACTATGTTGAATTTGAACGAAGCAACGGCTCAGTCCGTTAACAATTATCATTCGTATATAGCCAGCGAACTCGGCAAAGACGACGATTAAAAACGAAGTTTTAAAATAACATCAAATACCTTTTTATGATTTCTCGGAAATTATTAAAGGCATTTTATCGTTCCTAACGTTTTCGTTTCTGAAAATCGTCTCGCCAAGAAAATCAATGCCGCGTTCAGAAAACGATTTGGATGAACTTTGTACAAATTCATTATTCTGGCAGTTGTAGGCTGTATTTGGGAATGGTAAAGAAATCGAGACATTTATTTGTAAAATTGTATTTTATTAAAATGATTTTACTTGGTTAAACGTATATAAAATGAAGCATAAAACAAGTCTATAGAGTTGCAACTTGAAAACAGTTTAGTGGAACCTAAAATAATGTTTTCCAATTTGATTTCACAGTCGCAATTTATCCTCTGTTGATGTGTAGCATGGCTGTTTTTTAGCTTTTCAAATTCGCAATCGTACGAAATTACGATGCAAGCGTATTTGAGCAGATTTTTCTGAATAAACTATTTCATTGACGTACTTGGACGATTTTTTGATAGGCCAGTAGATTGAATGCAATGCTAGAAATGTAGGTTGTTGATTTAGGCAAATAATGCTAAATAATCTGTTTGCATTTCTTGACGCATGACAATACATTGTGAGAGTGAAATCATTTTCGTCGCACCTTTTATTCAATTGGTGACGCAAAATTTAAAGGAAATCTTTTTTTAAAGATTATTTTTTTAAACGTCATGGATTGTACAATGTCGATTTACATTTTGCTGTCGACTGTGTTTTTGTTTCAAGTTAGATTGACCAGTACTTACATTTCAATGACATTTTGTGTTACAGTATACATTAAGAAACGTTTTTTTTGTTGGTCAGGCTGTTCGACAGACGCGGAAATCACCCAATGGGCGTACGAATATCGTGCGGCGACATTCCCAGTGGCTGCAAAAATGCCTTGTTTGGTAAGTTCGCTTGGTTGGATCAAAAAACCAAAATGCCAGTCAACTTTTTTGTTTTTGTAGACTTGGAACGCTGCCCTAGCAGCCAGCGCAGCGCAATATACGTCGACTTGCACAGTGCCACCAGCCGGCGACACAAGTTACGTCACCGACCTTCGTCCGGACACCAAGGACGTCGAGTCGACGTTTTTGAATATTTTTGGATTTTGGTTGGCAGAAAATGACGATTACAATTTCGACACAGCAAAGTGTGCCGATGGCGCAACTTGCGACCGTTTTAAAACCGTAAGCAGCCAACAATCGGATTCAACTGTGTCGACACTTTCGTTGGTAATGTTTAGTTCATGAACGAATTAGCCAACGAATTTGGATGTTCGCAAGCTGATTGCTCCACAGTACCAGGGGCCCCCGGTGGGGCCAACATATATTCGATATGCAAATTCGACAAACCTCGACCAGATGGTGTACCGTACACGAGAAGCGCCACAGGATGTTCGGCGTCCACTTGTCCGTCGAACAAGCCAGTGTGCTTCGGTACAAATATCTGTTGTAAGTATTGTACGACATTTCACAGACATTGCGAATCACATTTGAACAATGTTAGTGGCTCGCCAGTGCATTAATTATGCTGATTTTCGCAACTTTTAGGCACTTCAACAGCGCCAGCGTGCGTTGACAATACTGGAGTGACTTGTTCGCAAGCTCTGTGCGATGCTAAACCTGGATATTATTTGAAACGGTGCAAAAAAACTTGCAACAATTGCGACAGTATATTTTATTTGTGGAATTATTTCGATCAATTTATTGTCCAACGGTTTATGATTTGATCTTCAGGCTGCAGTTGTTCAGATTCGAAATCCTTCAACTGCGCCTACTATTCAGGGTACACGTACTGCACGAAATACATGAAAGACATGACCGACTACTGTCCGAGTACATGCAAATATTGTAACAAAGTGAAAGCGACTAATTGTGCTTAAAAGTCTTGTTGGTAACAGCTTTTATGCTTTTGTAAATGTGATTAATGTGTTAAAATGCGTTCTTTTCGGTTTCAGGTTTCGTTTGGATTGGATTGACTCAGAGAGGAAGTCTTAATGAATATGTTAGATGCCTGCTTAAATTTAGTGCAATTTATAATGAACTGATGACAACAATAAAAAGTTATCTTTTTCATAATCGAAAGAATTTATACATAAATTTGGCATACAATTTTAGTTCTTTCGGCACTTTTCAACCATAAATCAAGCAAAATATTCACTTAAACGAGTAATTGACGAATTTAATTTTACTGCATGAAGTAACATTAATCAGTTACGAAAACCTAATTTTGTCCCTAATTATTATAAATTGAAGCTCATAAAGAAAAATGGAATACAATTTAAAACAAATAACAAAACAAGCACAATATGTTGTAAGAGGTCATCATTAATTGGTATTTTCTTTAGACATTTGAATTTTAATGGCTTTTTTCAAGGATCGGTTTCAGTACACGACGACAATAATTCAATGTAAAATTGACGTTTTTTTAAACGGCAGCCGTGCCATTGAACAAAGATGCAAAACAAAAATATTTAAGAATACTTACTGGTTTTGCACGATTTGAACAAATGTATGACTGTTTTCGATTCATGTGCAATTGAAGTTTTTGCCTTATAATGAACTTCGTCAAATTTCATTTCTTGATCATATTGCATTTTGTACAACCGAGCCTATCGTGGAAGTCAGATAAACTCAGGCCGAAGAGAAATGGTATCATATTTTTTAAGCTTGCATTTTCAAACCTTTTACATGTTTTAAATTTTGGTCCAGTACAAGGAACACCAATCACTCTTACGCAATCGGACCTTACTTCATTAACGTCTGCAATAAACTGTATTCGATCCAGGGCTCTTCCAATACCATCGAAATTGCAATGCGTCGTAAATTCATTTGTGAACCTGAAACAAGACACTTTAGTACAAATTTTCAGTGTTTTTCAAGACTTGGGATAACAGTCTCGTGGCCAAAGCTCAAACTAAAGCGACTGCATGCGATCCACTAGCCAGAACCAAGGGTGAAGCAATGTATTTTAATTCCAGCGAACCACGATGGTCGGACATCATTGAAATATGGAATATCCAACAGTACGACGCCTACTCTGATTTCTGTTTGGACACTGGTCCAAACGCCTGTTTGGATTACAAAGTGGTAATCATACATATGAAATTTACAATTTTTTTAGCATTTTAAGTTACTTTTTTGTTTTTTTTTCAAGCTGTTTAGTGATAGAAGCGACACATTTGCTTGTGCACTGGCGGCTTGTCCGGCACAACCGAATTTACCATCGCCCGGATATTTAACCGTGTGCCAGTTCAACACTGACTTGACCACTGGTCCACCGTACACGGTCGCTGGTCGAAATCCCAACTGTCAGTGTCCAGCTGCAAAAAGCTATTGTTCAAACCTGTTGTGCTGTAAGTTGGTTAGCGTGAAACTCGTTTACGTCTAAAACACCTCTTTTTCTAGGCAATACTGGTCCAACTCAATGGTGTCCAGCAAGTAAATCATTACGTACCTGTAAATTATTTCATCTTTATTTTGCTTTTTTTACTTGTATAGCACCAAAACAAGCAACTATCACCTCGACTCTAAGTACGTCATCGTCGTTGACTTCAACGAAACCAACTTCAACATCGACACCAACGTCTACATCAACGTCGACATCGACGTCAACTTCGACTCCTTCATCGACATCATCATCAACTTCTACATCAACATCAACATCGATACCAACTTCAACACCAACATCGTCATCAACTTCTTCGTCAACATCGACATCGACAGCTACATCAACGTCAACTTCAACTACTTCAGCGCCACCATCCTCAACTTCTACATCAACTTCAACATCAAGTTCATCATCGACATCCAAGCCAACTTCGACTTCAGCATCGACATCAACTTCTTCTTCTTCCTCTGCTTCTTCCTCTTCGTCATCGACATCGAAATCAACTTCGACTTCAACAACATCGAAACCAATAATCACCGTGTCAACTGTTCCACCGTGCGCCGACACTGATAAGACGTGCACGCAGAAACTTTGCGACGATAAACCTGGAACATATTACCCGAAATGTCGAAGCACTTGCAACAATTGCGACGGTATTAGTTGGATTGTAAGCTCATCGGACAAACTATATAATCAGTTTGTAAATCTATTTCAGGCTGTAAATGTGTCGACGCAAAAGGCTACGACTGTAAATCAAAAGTTGACAAGTCGTATTGCACGCAGGTCAATTTCGCGGCCACGATGTTGGAATTGTGCCCGTTGTCGTGTAAATTCTGCGCGAAAATGCAAGCGGCAGGTTGCGCAACGGGTAAAATCACTGATCAATCAATTTAGCGCTTGTAAATGTACATTTCATTGTTGCTTTTTATTTAGGGTGAGAAGAAGGTGAAATTAAAATAAAAAATAGACGATTATTATTTTTAGTTTTGTGTTAACTATTCGAATAACCTATCAAA
>JAQGBA010000080.1:0-75064 GCA_034698125.1 Prionchulus punctatus | reverse complement strand
CTACCAGTATAGCTTCAGTGGATGGGTTTAGGTTCCCTTTAGTGAGCCATCTGAAGGTCTGTACTGAGTCAGCCTCTCGGGGAAGGGATCGGAGGAAGTGTTCATGTAGTGTTTTCTCCTTTAAACAAAAACCTTTCAACATAAGTTAACGAACCCATTCCGGGTAAAAGTCGCGAGAAAAGTTTTTGCACTAGACTCAATTTTATCAGCATATGTTACCAAAAAAGGTACCAAATGATGATTCCAAAATTGGAAGGACATAAGCTTTATAAGCTTTCAAAAGTATAACCGGGTTACAAATTTGGAAACAGTTAAAAAGTAAAAAAAATACACTTTTTGGCCTTAGCAGTAGTTTGTAAAACGTGTTGGTTAAAATTACAATTTGAGCTCATGACAATACTCAAGTCAGTACAAGAATCAACTTGTTTTAACGCGACTCCATTTATCTTGTACGAAATAGCTTTTATACGGTTACTGTAACAAATACAAGTACATTTTTTAACGGAAATAGGCAGTTGCCATTTAACTAATTAATTTAACTGACCACTTAAAAATATTACACAAAGTTTTAGACAATGAATTGCTACAATTATCAACATTGATTACGGTAAAAATTTTAATGTCATCCGCGAACGCCATTAATTTGGTCGGAAAAACAGTACTCGAAGCTATCATTGATATAGACTAAAAACAAAAATGGTCCTAAAACACTCCCTTGCGGGATTCCACTGATAACATCACTACAATTTGATGATTAGCTATTCAACACGGCACATTGAGTTCTATTATACAAACAGAACAAACATCTATGCCTTCATAAAGAACTAGGCAAAAAGTGTCATAAAATTCTGCTATAGTGTGACACTGACTAAAAACAATTGATCAATAGAAAGACGGTCATACGATAATAAAAAATGATTTATCCAATCAATACCATGATAATAAAAATCGTCCAAAAGAACTAATTTATGATTAATGTTACAAACAGTACGAAGACAGTCAGAAAATAAACTTGTTTTTTCTGCGGGGAAATCCGGAGGCCGGTAGACAAGAACAACACGAAATTTGTGGGCGAAACAGTTGGGCGCTTTGGCGACTCTAGCTGACTTATTCTCGTTCGGTGATGCGTCGCAATATCTCTAAGCGTGTCAACATCATTCGAAATGTTCTTTACCTTCATGTTTACTTCATGGATGAGATTTATAGTCAGTGTGCACCTCGGGAAGTAGAATGGACTTTTGTATCCGGCGAAGAAATTGTAAATTTGGGTGGAAAGCCGTACGCAGTCTTTATGGCCAGGTAAACAACAGTGATAACAAATCAAGCGCTCCGTGCCTGCGTCCGGTACCTTTCCGCAGTAAATACAATTTGGATCCAATTTTCGCCATACTACGGGCACATTATCGGTATTCGGAAGTTTCGCTGTAGGAATGGACTGGGAAGGTGAAAATTCATCAGCATTTCTTTTTTGGCTTCTCTCTTCGGTCAGATAGATACTAGAAATCGTAGAGGTGGACATATTCGATATACTCCAAAAAAATAGAATTTTTAACGTCTGATGGAGCACAATAGCGTGGAGAGAGGAGAGCAACCAGTTTCGCCGCCGCTCGTCAGCTCGCCGTTTGTATTGTTTCTTTATTGTATTGTAAGCTTGTTAGCGCGATTTTTTTTTCGTGGAAAGATATACAGGGTGTCTCATAAATACACACCACCTAGGAAACATACTTCTGACTAGCTAGAACAAAATTTGATACACCATCGTGTATGTTTCATGAAAAATCCTAAAGTTTAAATCCTATGGTCAAAAAACGAAAACGACTCACTCAGAAGAATACAAACAAAAAGCGACAAAAAAGCGACAAAAAACCAGCTTTTCAATAAGTAGTGTGACCACCTACTGTTGCATCTCTGCCCTGCTCAACCGATCGGGCATGAAGCATAGCATATTTTGAAACAGTTGATTTGAAATTCGCCTGATTTAAATCTCCAACTGAAAATCTGGGAGAAATTGTGAAAAACAAGGTTAAAAATCTCATGCACAAGGAAGAAGGCAGAGGGTGCTATTCCGATGACACTCTGCTCACAATTTGAATAGTGTGCTACCTGAATTGGAATTCGATGAAGAACTGTTTCAAAACGCGCTATGCTCGATGCCTGATCGGTTGAAGTAGTCGGTTGTCAGAAATGCAGCAGCAGGTGGTCACACTGATTATTGAAAACCTGGTTTTTGTCACTTTTTGTTTGCATGTGTCTGAGTCGTTTTCGTTATTTGACCATAGAATGCCTTTTACTTTTGCAATTTTCATGAAACATGCAAATTGAACGCAGAATTGAATTCTCTACACGATGGTGTATCAAATTTTGCTCTAGCTAGTCTTAGAAGTATGTTTCCTAGGGAGGGCGTATTTATGAGACACCCTATACTGTAGGACGATTTTGCAGATCAGAGTTTTATTTCGTAATAAAATTCTTTGATTACTAGTACAATTATTATTGGAGCAAGTCGTAAATATAGAGATAAAAACTATGAAAATTACATTTTTTGTCTAATATTTAATACTAACATTGACAACAATTAGCGCGGAAAGGAAATTAACACGACAAAGTTTGAAATTCACGTTCACTCTTCCTCCTCTTCCTCCTAAAATAAAAAAAATGTTGTTTTCAATTTTGGAGACAAATTTTTTGTTTTCAAATTTTCAGGACATTGACAAATGTAAGCCTATCTATTTAAAATAGTATTTACTTCGTTGACTTCCTCGTCCTCTTCTCCTTCCTTCTTCGGGTAAGGTTTGATAACTTTCTCCATTTCTAGAGGAGGTGGAGGACAGTTGGGAAAGTGCGGAATTGCATGTTGCTCAAATGGAAAATAGTTTAGGTTTCAAGGCTTTTTGCAGAATCAAGTTTTAGAGCTTACCACTTCGTACAAAACTCTTCTTTCCTTGAACGTTCTTCTGTCGACTTGTCGATCGTACTTGCTAACTACGGGCACTTTCGGCTAAATGAATTAAACGGACGAGATTACGTGAAAATCTTAATTAAAACTATTAGAAACTACTCTCGTACCGGATGTCTCGAATTTGCAACTTCATTGGGATCCAAACCCTTTTTCAAAGCTTTGTTGCGAGAAATTTGTCGTTGACGTTCGTTCAACTCTTTCAAGTCGTATTCTTGTCTCGAATGGCGAATTTCTAAATCGTATCTGTCGGCTTCCAAACGTGAAAGACGAGCATGCAATTCTTTTACTTTTGATTTTACTTCCTTTAAAAACGTATTTAACAGAACTAATTAGATCAAGAATTTGACTTTTTATTGGAAAACGTGTTTTTACCCCGATATCCAAGCCATCCAGCGACAATGGTTTCAGAACATCGTTGAGAAACTTTCGTTTTTGCTCTTCGTGTTGATCTTTCGTCAAACCCATTTCGGCTTTAGCTTTGACGATATTGCCGAATTTGTCAAAACTTGAATCGCCTTGACCATCTTTTTTGGGTATATCCAACGGGCCGGCGGCCATTTGCAGACCAGCCATCATGGCTTGGCGTTTCTTCTGGGCTTCATCTTTCTTCGCTTTTTCGGCTTCGATCTTCTTTCGCCGTTCACCTTCTTCCTGGGTTCGTCTCTCTTCTTCTTCCTTTCGACGTTCGATTAACTGACGTTCTTCTTCTTCTCTCTCAAGTCGACGACGTTCCTACAAAAAAAAAACAATTGGCCGTTCTTTTGAAAAAAATATAAAACAAAAAATTACTTGTTTCTCTTTCAATTGACGCAATTCCTCTTCTTCTTTCTCCCTTTCAATTCGACGCTGTTCTTCGTAAGCAGCTAATCTTGCTGCTTCTTCTTCTTCTTGTTTCGCTTTTTTCTCCTAAACAGCAAAAACGGTACATTTTTTAGTTAATGTCAAAATAACTACAAATCACGATACCGCCATCAATTTTTCAGCTTCTGACATTTCTTTTTCACCATCGTCGATTCGAGCCGCGTGTCTTGGTCTGAAGTAAAATTCAAACACAATTGTGTGTGTATGAGTATTGTGCAGTCATAATGCATTATAAAGCGGCTGTAACAAAGCATTTTTGAACTTTATTCAACTTACTTCGGCGCTTCTTCGGCTTCAATTTCGCTGAAAAAAATGAGAAATTTCGTTAAAAATTTAATTTTAAACATTTTATGTTTTGAATGATTTTGTAGTTGACTTTCTTGTTTAGTACTTAAAACCAATGCTTCTGTTGAGTACTCTAACTGTATTTTTCTATTACGTAATCTATATTTCACTGTACAACTATCACCGGCGGACGGACTAGCTAGATTCGCATGACTACAGTGAAATTGATGACGCTTATTTATCGTCGACAAAACTTTTTGAGCAATTTTATGTTTCACAAAATTTTACAGATTCCCTCATATACTGTCTCGATCCGGCAATGATCAGTTGTACAGAGAAACGAGTAAAAATAAATCTTTCGTTTGTACGTTCGAAAAATGTTTGTCAAACGTTTCAAAGTTTTCCGAAATTGTTGTCTTAAGTGGTTTTGCGAAACAAAACTAGATTCATCGCTCGTTTCGCTTTTTCGTTAAGCATTTCAAGTTTTAACGACGAATTTTAGAATTATTAAACAATTAGTTTTCTACGTGACAGTATCACGCGCACGCACAAATATTAAACGAGTATCGGGGTGTACAAAAATTTTGTCGAAAGGTACTGTAAAACAGTAACGCAACACAAAAAAGAGCACAAGCCAGTCCGACCGCCGACGTTTCGATGATTGATCAAAAGTACCTTAACGAGTTATCAGCGGCGGTCCATAATTTATGTCTATAACGGATGGATCCAGTATCTACAGTTTGCGACCGTCGACCACGATGAATGGAACTCGTTTTGCGAAGTCTGACTTGAAAAGGATTTTCGGACAAGTTTTCGGTATTCATTTTTCCTATTTGAGATATTCGCGTGTTTACAAGATTCGTCGACGGTTTTCGTATGGGACTCTTTCGACGTACAAAAACGGCATCACTTTGTGTGGGAATTTTAGGAGCTGAAGTTTTTTCAAAACATTGATTAAAGTTGATATCGTGCGATGGTTTTTGGGAGAAAACAGTGTTCTTTCGTCGAACACTCTTTCTGCTTGTATCGTTCATAATTTCTTCTGGTTTGGGCGCCATTCCATGCACAAGTGTGTCCAACATGTTTTCATCAATTGTCTTCGTTTTTGACAATTTGTACCCGATCATTCTTAATTCGAGATGATATTTTTCAAAATCATCTCCTTTGGTAAGTTTATTGTCGCCCTTTTCTTGGTAGCAAGCACTGGGCTTTCTTGAGTTTCTTTCTTTTTCCGAAACGCTTTTTCTCGACTGCGCCCTTTTGTTTTGGATGTTCGAAATGGATTCACTAGTGGTCGATGATTCTGTTTCTGTTAGCTGTTTATTGTCGTCCGTCACGTGATAAACTACTTCCTCTGTGGTGATCCCTTCAACGACCATGTATCTCTGTTTGGGTTTGTGTTTTGGACCTCGTTCAAATTCGTCTGAACTACTTTCGGGTAGGTTAATTAATCTCATCATTGGTTTATTTCTTTCAAGTTCGACAGTTCCGAATTCGTTTTCAAGTTTTTCTTTTGCATGTAAAATGCGTTTGAAAGTATTCTCGAATTCGGACGGTTCTCTTTTGCCAGCTTTCTCTTTGTGCGATATTTTTCGACGAATATTATTTAATTCCAATTCTAATTCTTTCGATTCTCGTTTCGTGACGATAGCATTTTTTCTGGACAGTTTCGATTTAGCTTTTAGTATTTCGCTTTCTTCGGGATTTCCTTCATTTCCTGACTTAATTCCACGGGATTTTTGCATTAAATACGTTTCGTCGTCATCTTTGTCGCACATTTTGGATTTGGAACTTTTGCGTTTGACCACATCTTTTTTTAATTCTGATGGTCTTCTTTTGTTCACAAGCTCTTCGTCGTTATCATTTTCATTCGAAACGTTGACAATTTCAACTGGTTTAGAAAGTTTTCTTGATTGGCGACGATCCTCTACTCGGACTTCAGCATTTTTTGATTGCTGCTGAATTGCCAACGGTTTTCTGTCTGAATTTTCAGGTTTATTCTTCGATTTCGTTTTCGTATCACTTCCAGCTTTCAGTGAGCGATCTTCTTTACTGGATTCTTGACGTTTCGACGACTTATCGTTCGATTCTTTACGTTTGTTAATCGTGGCCCAATCACCGAAAATCGTCGAACCGATGTCGTTGGAGGATTTTCTCAGTTTCAACGACAATTCGGTTTTAGCTTTTATCACATGTTGAGGGATACGATAAAGCATCATCGTTTCACCGTCTTTATCGTCTACTCGTGCGTGAAATGAACAGTTTAGTGCCCGATCGACAATATATTCTGTCTCGAAGTCGACGATTGGAGAACTATTTTCGACCGTTTCATCTTCTCGAGACGGCAATATTTTACCACATTCTGTCACGAAATCATCTTCAATCTTTATTACTTCCTCAGATTTCGTTTCGGCACCATATTCTTCGATCGGAATCTCCAGTACATTATCCGGAATTTGACCCGTTTCGTAGGACTTATTTGGAATCGTATCAATATCATTTGTCGACGAAAGTGTTTGCGACAATAATTCAGTTCGACGGCGCTGAGTTCGAGCTATTCGTCGATTCAACTCTTGTCTTTGATGATAATAATCGCGCAAACTTTCTTTCGACTTCTCAACACGTTCTTCTGTGTCAATTTTGATTAAGTTTTTTAAAATATCGCCTATCGCTCCAATATTGTCTATCGTAATTGAACGACCGTATCGGTTGGACATTTTTTTAAATTTGAAGGGTGAAACGAAACCAAACTACTAAGGACTTAGAAGAAGACAAAGATATGATTTCTTTCAGATATAAATCGTTTTCGGACCTTCGTGATATACATGGGAATCAAATATAGACAAAAGCAGAATCTACTTACTTTTCGTCGTCGGACATGGCTATGGTCCTTTTCGAAAAGGATTTGAGAAACTGAAACAATGTAATACAGTAATTAATTTGAGAAATTTGTGAAACAAATTCTAGCCTGTCTTACTCTAAAACCAAGCGCCGAATTGTCACTGCTGGCACAGTGAGTGAGGAGTTTTCAGTGAACGAAGTAACGGTCGAAAATCTTTCGGTTTTAAGATTTTTAAAGTAATGCGTGTTTCGAAAACCAGTTACAGGGACAAAATTAGCTTGACGAAAGTTGAAAACGACGTTGAAACAGAGTTACATTGAAATCCGCGAATAATCTATTTATTTTCAACCAGTTAAAAGTGGCTAAGATCGTTCTTTATTACTTCATCCAGTTGATAATTTTCCTAACTCCTTTTCTTTCAGCACTGACTCAGCAACGTTAAAAATTCGAGCAAAGAATGTAAAATTTTACGGTCTACAGATTTCGCGACATCTACAGGGTGGGCCATGAAGGTATCCGGGGTTTCACTTTATAATAACTTTTGTAATACTTAATCGATTTTGATAAATTTTATCTCAAAATGTTCAGAAAAGCTTCAAGTTTTATTCATATTACTTATTCATATAATTCTTTGTCAGATTTTCAAAAAATCTGGGAATTGTAATAAAGTCCTCAATTTTAAAAGTAGATGATGAGTCATAGAGAAAATAACAAATTGGAATGAAAGGTAAATGAGACTGATAATTTTTAAATTCGTTTGACCTAAAATTTTCATTAGTGATCTCCTACATTATTAAATAAACTTCGAATGGCTTTCTCTGTCACTGGAAAAGCTAAAATTGCTGCTTGGTTTGAATGAACGAAAAGTGTAACAATTGTTCAGCGAAAATTTCGGATAGTTTAATTGTGAACCTCCAACTGATAAAACAATTGTCAAATGGCATAAGTTACTTATCGAAACTGGCGATGTTAGTGTTAAACCAGCGAAAGGATCACTTCCAATTAGGACTGAGGAAAATGCTAATCTTGCGCAGCAACATTTCGAAGATGATCCACACACATCCACTCGAAGAGCTGCTAATGCACTAGATACGAGCAGAACCACAATTAGACGAATTCTAAAGGGTCTTAAATGGCATCCTTACAAAATCCAAATCGTTCAAAAATTGTTTGATGAAGATAAAGCGAATCGGTTGAAGTTTGCGACAGATGAATTGAATCGAATAACTGAAGATCAGAATCATTTGGTCAATCTGGCATTTTCAGATGAAGCACACTTTCATTTAGATGGTGGCGTAAATCGTCATAATTTCAGATATTGGGCGCAGGAAATCCTAATTGGGTTCGAGAGGAAGGTCTGCATTCTTCCAGAACAACGGTCTGGGCTGCAATTCGGGCGGGTGGTGTAATTGGACCTTTTTTTCTTGATGAGAATGTTACCAGTGTGCGATATCTGGCATTGCTAGAAACTCAGTTTTGGCCGGAAGTTGAAGTTCGAGGTTTGTCGGATGACATTATTTTTATGCAGGATGGTGCTCCACCTCATTGGGGTATAATTGTTAGGAATTGGCTCAATCAAAATTTGCCAGAACGTTGAATGGGACGCAGATCTCCAAACATGCCCTGGCCGCCTCGCTCTCCTGATCTCACACCTTGCGACTTCTTTCTGTGGGGTTTTGTTAAGTCCAAGGTTTATACGACACGTCCTAGAGACATTTCTGAGTAAAAGGAACAAATAAGAGATGCTTTCAGAGAAATTACAGTCGAAATGCGACAAAAAACCTTGCTCGAATATCGAGAAAGAGTGGAAAAAGTGATTGAAAACGATAGGGGTCACGTTGAAGTTTATGGTGTTTAACACAAAGCATAAAGTTTGCTAAATCTTTCAGAAATAAAACTTGAAGCTTTTCTGAGCATTTTGAGATAAAATTTATCAAAATCGATTAAGTATTACAAAAGTTTTTCTAAAGTGAAACCCCGGATACCTTCATGGCCCATCCTGTAAAACGTCTTCAAATTTTCTACTCGATCGAACTTGGAATATAATTTTCAAATACTTCGGGTAAATATAACGAAAATTGTATAATATAAAAGGTTAATACATTTTTTTATTAATCTTCTATTAAGCTGTATGTAACAGTTCCACTGTTGATTTACCGGAATATAGCTATGCTGCCATAAAACAAAAAAAATGTTATACTTTAAAAGTGTCATTCGTGTTTCGCTATTGGTGCAGTTCGGTTGAAACTTAGTTTTGGCTGTCATTCAATGCGCGTAAGAAACTGCGGCAAACTTTTCGGGTCTATTTTCGGTTACTTTATTTCATCGAGTACAGAAAAAGACGTTAACATGAAATTTTTTCTTGATTTGGAAAAGGTGAACGAAAATTCGTTCAAAAGCAGACAATTGCTGCCCGGTTTGACCACTAGTCATCGCGTTTACGGTGGTCAAGTTATTGGACAAGCTTTGGTGGCCGCTTGCGAAACCGTACCGTTGTCGGTTCATCCGCATAGTCTGCATTCGTATTTTATAAAAGCCGGCGATAAAAACAACACGATTTATTATTACGTCGATCCCGTTCGAGATGGGCGCAGTTTTTACACTCGATTCGTTAAAGCCGTTCAAAACAACGAGACGATTTTCACATGTCAAATTTCGTTTCAAAAAGAAGAACCCGATTCGATCGTTCACCAACGAACAATGCCGAACGTTCCAGCGCCCGAAGATTGCAAAGACGCCGGCGATTTGTTGCGATCCTTTATAAATCGAAAAGATATAAGCTTCGATCAACGAAAAAAATTAACGGAAATGTTGAAACAATTGCCGGTTACGTTCGAGATGAGGCCGACGGACGAAGACGCTTTCCTGAGAATGAAATCATCCGAGCCCTATTTTTGTTTATGGGTCAAATCGAAAGTTCCGATCGGCGACGACAAGCGTTTGCAGCATTGCGCGGCTTCGTTTATTTCCGATAGTACAATGATTGCAACCGCTTTACTTCCGCATCCGAAAGCCGAGTTTCACATGGGCATGGTTCTCAGTTTGGATCATTCGATGTGGTTTCATCGTCGTAAGTATTCCGTCGATGAATGGATGTTGTACGAAACTGAAAGCACCGTAGCTGCGGCTAGTCGAGCATTTATTCAAGGTCGTCTTTGGACCCAAGATGGTAAATTAGTCATTTCGACTACGCAAGAAGGATTGATTCGTTTCAAACAAAATAAATAGTTTCGCTTTTGGATTTGCTTTCTCTTGTTGATAACCTTGCCTCTTTAGCTTATAAATATTTTGCTTGCCTTTAAATTTAAACATATTGTAGGTAGCTTTGTTGAAAACTTAATATCGCTATGCTTTATCTGTTTTTGTAATAAAAATGTGTATACTTGTAATTATCGTTTGAGTAACAATCCAAAGTTGTTTGAAAAAGTAACAATTCAACGACATGAATCGTTAACAGTTGCAGCAGTTTCTATAATTAATGCCCATTTCTTGTATTTTGTCATCTCCGTTATAGTTAATAGTTTATTAAACCATAAGGATTATTGTGAAAACCATAGTTTAAACGAAGTTATCAGAAACAACTTTACATCCGTTTTCAGAAGCATAAAAGTGTTTCTTGATTTTTGGCAACTGATAAAAAGAATCGCAATCTTTCCAAAACTGTCAATTGATGTTCTTTTCATCGTACACGCTGTGTGTTTAGAAAGGAATTTTAGATATTTTAGAAATTTTGTGTGTGCACAGTCAACTTTTAAACGCAAATTCTGAAAGGTTTACGATTTACACTAAGAAATCACTATTCATTTGCACGTTTTGTTTCGGCATAGTTAGGTTGAGGTTTTTACTATCAATGCGCGTAAGAGACGGTCTCAAAGTATTCGGGTCGTTTTGCGGTCGCCACTTTAATTCGACGCCCGCAGTAAAAGACAACAACGTTAAGCTGTTTCTTGACTTGGAAAAAGTTGACGTAAATTTATTCAAAAGCCGAAAATTGTTACCCATATTGACGACAAGCAAAAGCGTTTACGGTGGTCAAGTAATTGGACAAGCGTTGGTAGCCGCTTCCGAAACCGTACCGAAGACATTTCATCCGCACAGTCTGCATTGTTATTTCTTAAAATCTGGAAACGTAAATGATTCGATTTTGTACCAAGTCGATCCTGTTCGAGATGGACACAGCTTTTTCACGCGTTTCGTTAAAACCAAACAAAAAGATGAAACTATTTTCGCTTGCGGTTTATCGTTTCAAAAAGAAGAACAAGGTTCGATCGTTCATCAACGTTCAATGCCGAAAGTACCGCCGCCCGAAGAATGCAAAGACGCCGGCGATATGTTACGATCCGTTTTAAAACGTAAAGGTTTCAGCGACGACCAAAGGATAAAAATAAATGAAATTTTGGATCAAATGCCTCGTACATTCGAAATTCGACCGACGAACGAGAAAGCTTTCCCTTCTGCGCCGCTTCGTTCATTTCCGATAGTACCATGCATGATTGTAACCGCTTTAATTCCGCATCCGAAAGCCGGGTTTCACATGGGCATGGTTCTCAGTTTGGATCATTCGATGTGGTTTCATCGTTGTAAGTATTCCGTCGATGAATGGATGTTGTACGAAACTGAAAGCACCGTAGCTGCGGCTAGTCGAGCATTTATTCAAGGTCGTCTTTGGACCCAAGATGGTAAATTAGTCATTTCGACTATGCAAGAAGCGTTGATTCGTTTTAAAAAGACAAACTTTCTTTATTAATTTTGTTTTAAAATGCAGCGATGTGAGGTATTGGTTCGATCTTTATTTTGTTAGTATAACTGTGATTTATTTAAATCTAACCATTTTGAGTTAGTTCCTCAGCGCCCCTTAAAGTAAACTTTTAACCTTGTTTTTAGTTAACATCTGGTTTTAAATTAACTATATAATGCATTGTAGGATCTTTATTAAGTTCATCGGACCTCGCAGAAGGTGACGTTCGTTAAGAACGCCCTTCACTGGCATCATCCGATTTAATTGGTTGCCACTATTGTAGGGTTTCTCCCCCCTCTCCTTTCACTCCTCTTTCTTCATAATAACAATTTTCCTCTCTCTCATCAACTTTTTTACTTTTTTCCCTTCTCCTTCTGTTTTCGTTGCCAGTATGGCTGTTCGACAGACTATGACTATGACTATGTGATCTGAAAGATGCCTACAAGTCTGTAAACGTCAGATCTGCGAATTGTCATTTGTTGGGTTTCCCTTCAGCGCTCCCTGGTTCTAATGTGCAGCAATTTTTCTTTCAAACAATGTTACCGTTCGGTTTGAGGACTGCTTGTTCAGAGTTCGAAAAAGTTTCGTCCAGTTTACATTTCATTCTCGAAAACCGTGGGGTTACACCCTTATTTCATTATCTCGATGACTTTTTTATTGTCGCTCCGTCAAAACGGTCTTGCGCGCGGCGTTTGCAGATTCTTACGAACACTATAACAGAATCTGGTTTCACAATATCTCCTAATAAGCTCGAACGTCGATGTAATTCATTCCAATCCGGACGCGGCGCCTTTATACGAAGTGAAACGTTCACGCCGCGTTAACGCACTGGAATGGTGTTGCAACTTTCCCTTCCCCTAAATGGCTAGATGCTACTAGTATCAATCTTTCGACCGACGCCAGTAAGAAAGGCATAGGCGGCTATTACGAACGTGAATGGTTCGTTTCGACCTCTCGGAAGTTCGTTGGCGCCGTGACGACATCATGTGGCGCGAACCATACGCTCTAGTTTGTGCGCTAAACACGTGGGGAAAATATTTCCGAGGGCTCAGCCTCATTTGCGGATGCGACAACCAGGTGGTTTTAACATCTGTTGCCTCTGGAACAACAAAAAATCAGCACTGTATGGCCCTCTTACGTGCTTTGTTTTTCGTAAAAGCCCGATGGCAGTTCGATTTGCGTTGCGTTTACATCCCGTCGGCGAAAAACGCAATAGCCGACGCTCTGTCTCGCCTCGTTGAAGCCCGTTGGCTCCAACCGCTAATTCAACAGAGATGGATATCAATCACGTTCGTCCAATGTTTTGACCACACGTTATCAATCACGTTCGTCCAATGTTTTGACCACACGTTATCAATCACGTTCGTCCAATGTTTTGATGTTTTGACAAAAGGCGCTGAAAATAATACGACAACTTCTCATCAAAGCAAATATATTAGATGCGTCCGAAGTCACGCTCCACTCGTTCCGTGCGGGCGGAGCTACTTTAGCCGTTGCCGCTGGTTGTCCGGACGGCATAGTCAAAGCCTTGGGGAATTGGAAATCCAATGCCTTTTTGCGTTATATCCGACCAAATAACGATTTCCCTTGTTTTGCCCAGCAGCACATGGCAAGCGCTTCCGGGCCCTCTAATTCTGAACCGATTATTGTATAAAAATAATTACATTATTTACTTTTCACGTATTGCTTTGTTGTCTCAACTAATAAAATCAGGCCAAATGAAAGGGGGTTGTTAATCAAAGTTATAATCGAAACAGTTAAAATCGCTTTGTTTACACGGTCATGATAAGTTTAGGTTTATCAGATTTATTTAGTCTGATCGTTTGGATCATAATCATTGTGCATACAGTGATGCACAAGCGTCATGTATCAAAACAGGTTATCGTCGTTATTTTGTGCATTCTTATCGTTGGATGGGGTAGTTTGACGACTCATTTGGCTATGATAGGTTTCAACCGGTCCGTAGCCGTTTATCATTCCGATCGACAAAAAATTAATTCGAGTAAAAATCGAACGATTTTCTTGTTCTGTTCGTCGTGGAATTAAGCCGTTTTTATTCACGCGTCTGCAACTTTGATTCTACCGCACATGATTTACAGTTTCGACGAATATTTCGAGTTCAACAAGATAAACCACCCTGGGTAGAGGTTCAATTTTCAGGCGAAACTGGGCTGGAGAAAACAGACTGATCCCGATAACTTTTAGGAAAACACCTTGATCCTGACCTTTCATTTTGATATCTCGAACCTCGGGATCATCTACTTTCGAAAAACTGGCTCCTGAAAGCTGCTCGGCTTTTCAAAGGGTTCGTACAAATACAAAAGCATGAAACGTGTTCACATTTGCAGGATAAAAGAACGAATTAAAAACTCTTCCCATTTAATGGAATTTGCCATGCATTTTTTGTAATAACGTTTTTCGAACCAAGTTTTGTGCGATTAACGGATAAGCTCTCAATCCAAACACAGCGCATCACGCTCAAACACAATATAGTAATTGAAGGAGAAAAAACCACGTCAGCATAAAACCAAACAAACAACTTGACAAATAATATACAGAGGGACGTGAAAAATGCGTAAAACATCGTACGTGGCAAATTTCGTCAAAAACTAGGCGAATTTACCTTTTACCTTCCAACTCAACTCATCCCATTCTCATTTTTGCCCAATCGCGAACAAACACGGTTGCAAATTTCCATTTTTGGGACGCGTTCTCGATCCATGTGTAGTAGATTCTCTCGAAAGGTTTCGCACACATTTACCTTCTCTGTTTTCGTCGCTACAATAAAGACGATATTTTCACTCGTTCCCTATTGAAGAGAACTTGAATTTTTCCACGAATCGTGTTTGTACGCTTTTCAGGGGACAAAACTCACGAAAAGCCATGTTTGTTTCGACGATTTTCCTGGTCGCGCTATGCGCAACGGCGTTTTCCGGCGATGTAACCGAAGAGGATGGAGTTATGGTGCTAACCGACGCTAATTGGGATAATGCAATAAAAGACAATGAATTTGTCTTAGTTGAATTTTGTGAGTGACTGTTTTTGAACGATCTACTATAGAGTTTCAGGTTCACGTAACGATGCCCCTGTACTCGGTGTGAAGACTTCCCTTGATTGGTCACATTTTTTCAGATGCACCCTGGTGCGGTCACTGTAAAGCATTGGCGCCCGAATTCGCCAAAGCCGCCGCGACTTTGAAAGAAGACAAAAGTGGAATCAAATTAGGCAAAGTAGACGCAACCGTAGAAACGAAATTAGGAGATAAATTCGAAATCAGAGGATATCCTACGTTGAAATTCTATAAAAACGGAAAGTCGATCGAATACACTGGTAAAAATACAAAAATGTTGCGCCTTGTTTTATAAGACGACGTGTTCAAAGCCTTTTGTTGTATTGTTTAGGTGGACGTGATGCCGCCGGTATTGTTAGTTGGTTGAAGAAGAAAGCTGGTCCAGTTGCTAAAGAATTGAAAACCGTTGAAGATGCCAAAACGTTCCAAGATTCTTCGAACGTTGTCGTTGTCGGATTTTTCGATGTAAGAAACTGTAAAACTCTTATTTTCTTTTATCGTTGACTTCGAAAATGTACTTTGCCTGACTCGCGACTGTACCATTACGTTCGTGTTTCGATCGAATGGTTACAAGTTCGTCGACCTTTGCGAAGTTGCGTATTCCACTTTTCGGTTTCGAACTTGTCTCATCCAGAAACAAATGCCACGTTTGCAAAAATGTACCCTGAGGCGATTTTTTAACGACTGGTTTGCGGATAGAGAAATCATACTCCTTTAACCTGGCATAATTTGCACGTTGAAAGTTTTTTAGTGTACGTAGGTGTCACAGGTTTGGTATATTGCATCAATAGGTTAAATCGTAAAATGATAAACAAAGATCGAACAGACTTTTTCAAGTTGATAAAAATGTTTTCTTATTGTCTGACGGGAGTCTAAAATTAAAACGTTGAAGATAAAGACCAATGTTGACATAATTGCAACAACAATAATCAAAAATTAGAGCTTTATAAGTTATCTTAGTATTATTTTTATGTAACATTTTTTGACAAAAATTGCTAAAAAAAAAACACTTTCTAGACCAATTCTGAAATAAATTTGGTAATTTTAGGATCAAAGCTCTGCTGATGCCAAGGTTTTCCTTGATGCCGCGAGCGATTTGGATGACATGCTTTTCGCCATTACCTCGGACGCTAAAGTCAAAAAAGAATATAAAATGGATAAAGAAGGTGTCATTTTATTGAAAAAGGTATGTTAAAAAGAAGAACAGTTTTGAAAAATATGTTAATACTCTTTTTGTATTTAGTTTGACGAAGGACGAAATGACTACGATGGTGACTTCGAAGTGAAAAAACTTAAAGCTTGGATTCAATCCAATGCTTTGCCGTTGGTCAGCGAATTTACCCAAGAGGTAATATCACAACACGTTTTTAAAACACTTTTTTCTAATTTCATGATCTTAATTATTGATTCTAGACCGCTGGCAAACTTTTCGGTGGTGAACTCCGCTTTCACCATTTGTTATTCGTTGGTAAAAAATCTGATGACTTCACGAAAATTCACGAAGCATTCCAAGAAGCTGCAAAAGAGTTCAGGGGCAAAGTAATGAAACAGCTTTTTCTTTAATTTTTGCTTTTTATGATTGATTTTGATCGAGCGTCTTTTTTTAGATTCTTTTCGTTTTCATCAACGCTGACGTAGAAGAAAATTTGAGAATCATGGAATTTTTCGGATTGAAAAAAGAAGACGCACCAGCAACAAGGTTTGCTTTACGAAATCAAAATCGTTTTGATTTTCAACTGAATATTTTTTAGAATTATTCACCTCACCGACGATATGATCAAATACAAACCTGATTTCACCGATTTGACAGCCAAAAATTTCGCTAAATTCACGCGCGAATTCCTCGACAAAAAGCTCAAAGTAAAGATCAAATTGTTGATTTGATATTGTGTTAAAATTTAAACACCTTTCGTTTAATCTTTAGCCCCATTTGTTATCTGAAGATATTCCGGACGATTGGGACAAACAACCGGTTAAAGTTTTAGTTTCGAAAAATTTCAACCAAGTTGCCAAAGATCCCAAGAAAAATGTTTTCGTTGAATTTTGTAATTACGAACTTTTGGAATTGATCACGAACTTCGTTTGTTGAACTTACAGCTGGATTTTTTAGACGCTCCATGGTGCGGTCACTGCAAACAACTTGCTCCAACTTGGGACAAACTCGGAGAAAAATACAAAGATCACGAAAATATCATCATTGCCAAAGTTGATGGAACAGCAAACGAACTCGAAGATGTCAAAGTTCAATCTTTTCCTACGATAAAATTTTTCCCAGCAGGTTCTGACAAAGCACGGTTTTAATTTCAAACCTTTTATAGCTTCAATAAGTTTCAAAACCATCTCCATATTTAGGTTATCGATTACTCTGGTGATCGAACTTTAGAAGGTTTCGCTAAATTTTTGGAATCTGGTGGCAAGGAAGGGGCGAGTCCAGCGGAAGATGTAAAAATGTTAAAAAATTCGATAGTTTTCTTGGTTTTTATTTGTGATATTTTTCTTAAGGATAAAGCCGACGATGGTGACGACGCCGATGACGAAAAAGATCACAAAAAAGACGAACTATAAAGTTACAGAAAAAATAAAGAAAAAATATTTTGTTACTATTTTTTGCGGCCTAAATGTTAAGTTTTAAACACTTTTTATTGATGAAAAATGGTTAAGAGATTTTTTTCAGCAAACAATCAGCAATTTTTTAATCACACTTTTTGATGACTTATTTAAATAGTTGAAAAATAAAATGTTCAGCTAAAACTCCTTAGCGAATTAAAGTTACAGTTAAAAAAGTACAGAGAAAAAGGTGAAACGCGATGAAATTGTTTCTAAACTTAAAAAATATAACAAATTTACCATTTCTAAGGTTAGCCAATATTTTTCGGCGTCAACGGTAACATTTCGTTGTTTTAATTCAAACGATTTATATAGCCAAGTTCCGATTATATTTGTTCTTTGCTTTTGTGAAATCGTGTACCATAATGCGCTTTTCTTAATAATATGGTAAATTTGCTCGATTATTTTATGTTTGTTAAAATTCGACCACTGCTCTGTTGCTGAAACGATAAAGTGATGCGCAAAAGGTACTTTACAAGTACTATAACTCAACTCTAAACAAGTACGTGGAATCGTTTTGAGACCCCATCTATGTATCCAAGATGGCAGCTTGCACAATCTGCGCGTGCGCGTTGTCTATTCGGTAAGTGCCAAGTTTGCACGTTTTTCGTTGCGCAAAATATGCGTAATTTGTTTCAATTGCGACCTTTCGATTGACATAACGGGCAAATTTATGATTTAACACGCTTTAATTAATTTTTTTTCGTGGAAACAATCCTGGAAAATTATATTTGATTCGTCGTTTTTAAATTCAATATTTCCTTCTTAATTGTTTTCGTTAAAAGTTAACACGTTTCGTAAATTCGTCGGCGCGCTTGTAATATTTTTGGCAGACAAAAATTCAAGTTTGGACAATCGGAACATTTAAACGCCGACCGTTTTAATTTTGCGTGTCTTTATTTTCGTTCGCCTGGCGCCGGTTATTTAATTTTTGGAATTAAAAAGCGGCCAACCATCTAAACATGTTTCCCGGTCGAGATAATCGAATAAATACCGTGATAGCTACGCCGGGTTATGGTCCCGATCGGCAAATCGAAGTTCAATATACGGACACGAAAGTTATCGGAAACGGTTCCTTCGGCGTCGTTTATCAAGCGAAATTGGTCGTCACCTCTGAATTAGTGGCTATCAAAAAAGTGTTACAGGATAAACGCTTTAAGGTACAGTTTCTTTTGTTGTTTTCTTGTTTTTGTTATATTTGCTTATTTTTGGTTTTAATAACTAATTGAATTTATGTCATTTTAAGAATCGAGAATTGCAAATTATGCGTCGCTTAGAACATCAAAATATTGTAAAATTGAAATATTTTTTCTACTCGACCGGCGATAAAGTAAATTTCAATCGATTTCCATTGTTTTGTTGCCAATTTGTGTTTTTACGTTTTACAATCATTTTTTTAGAAAGAAGAAGTGTTCCTAAATCTGATATTAGAGTATATTCCCGAAACGGTCTATAGAGTCGCGAGGCATTACAGCAAAAACAAACAAACCATACCGACGTTGTTTATTAAAGTGAAACATTTTGCTTTTGTGTTATTGTTTTCTCTACGTTACCTTGTAACTTTTTTTAGCTGTATATGTATCAATTGTTTCGTGCGTTGGCTTATATTCATTCGGCGGGAGTTTGTCATCGAGATATAAAACCTCAGGTAAGTTTCGTTTGTTTTTTTGCTTTTGAACATATCGCTTTCATTTGAGCAAGCATTTGAGCATTTTTCATTTAACACATAGAATGTTCGATGTAGCTTTCCTTCCCTTTTAGCATTATTACGATTTCAATGATACAAATGTTGTTCTTTTTTCCTTGAATGCCTCTCAAGCTGTCAAACCGATTTGTCTGTAGTTGATTTGCCTTTACTTTAAGTATAGCTACTAGAAAAATATAAACGTCTTCTATGATGTCTCTTTTTAATGTATTGACAAAGAATCATCAAAATTGACTGAAAAACTAGAAATTTTGCATTTTTATCATTGTTTGCGCTATTTGCTCAACTTATTCTCCATCGAACCTGCTTTTACGTTTCATAACTCAAATAGCTATTCATTAACGTTATAGTTCATCAACTGCTTCGATTATTCGTTATTTTATTTAAATATTCAAAACTAATTTTTGCATTTTTCTGTTTAGAATCTCTTGCTCGATCCAGACTCGGCCGTATTGAAATTGTGCGATTTTGGCAGTGCCAAACATTTGATTCGCGGCGAACCAAACGTATCTTACATATGTTCGCGTTATTATCGCGCGCCGGAATTGATTTTCGGAGCAACCGACTATTCGACGAGCATAGGTGAGAAGAAGAGGGAGTTGAGTTTTAAATTGAGACTTGTTTTCCGTATTAATTTGTTACTAAGCGACAATTACACAATTCGGATTTTTTCACCGAGCCTAGTCGACGTTAATTAAAATTCTTCGCTGTATATGCTTCAAAGGAATTTTATATTTCGTTTCTACGTCGCTAAGCTTCGAAAAAAAACTAATTTTCTTTCATTTCAGAGGTTTTTATAAACAACCTCGCGTGGATTTTTAATTTAAATCCCTTTTTAAAATGGTGCATCGTTTTTCGAGTCGAAAATACTTTCAACGTTTGATTGTCTTTTTAATTGGACCAATTGCTATTTCCCCGTCCCTATTTGTGTCAGCTTGCGCGCAAATTTTGTTTATTTGGAGTATTTGTTGATTGCGAAATTTTGCATTTTCTTTCTGATTTTGTTAGATGTTTGGTCGTCCGGTTGCGTATTCGCCGAATTATTGTTGGGTCAACCGATATTTCCTGGCGATAGCGGCGTCGATCAGTTGGTCGAAATAATAAAAGTGTTGGGTACGCCTAGTCGCGAGCAAATTCAGCAAATGAATCCGAATTATACGGAATTTAAATTTCCGCAAATTAAAGCCCATCCGTGGACGAAAGTGAGTGCACAGTAATCATGTTTTTTGTCGTCTGCGGCGTCGTTTAGGTTAGATAAAGGGACCAGATTTTTTTCTCCTGTCAACGAACGTTTATTGAATTAAAACGATTTTTTCACCACTTCGCGCTCTGAGCTTGCATGTTTTCTGTCGGCGACGACTTCGATGGAGAGAGACGCAGAGAAATAAAAAAACTAAACATCGTTTTCGTTTTTCGAAGGTTTTTCGACCTCGTACACCGCCGGAAGCTATTGATTTAGTTAGCCGTTTGTTGGAATACACGCCGTCGTCGCGATTGTCTCCGTTGCAAGCTTGCGCACACGCATTTTTCGACGAACTCCGTCAAATAAATTGTCGTTTGCCGAACGGACGAGAATTACCGCCTTTGTTCAACTTCACTGAACAAGGTTTGGATTAATTTTTTTTATATTTATTGTCGAAACTTAACTTAAAGCGGCTTGCGATAGTTAAATGAATAAGCGTAGAACTACTACGGCGTTTATAATTAAGAGCACGATTAATTAATTAATTTTGGTGCGGTAAATTAATTTGAAGGACAAAATTATTTGTGCTTTTCTTACAGAGTTGACCATTCAACCGTCGCTAAATCATACGTTGATTCCGCCTCATTTAGCCGTTTCGGTTCAAGCCGGACGAGCCGAGGGCGATGGTAGTCAAGCCGTTATTGCGGCGGTTAGTAGTTCGACGGTGACGAACGAAAATGTATCGCCGACGGCGTCCGGTTAAGTTAAATTTTCGACGATATTTCGGTCGTCAGTTTTATGTAATTATCAAATTTTTTTGTTTGACCGAGGGAAACGCAAAAAACGCTACATATTGTTATTTATTTTGAAAACAAACAAAAACATTACTTTCTTTTTTCTTCGGTTTTTTGTTTTTTTCTTTGTTCCGTTCTGCTTGTGCTTTTTTGTTTCATTATGTATAAATTAATTATTTTAGTGAAATGAATTTCAAAGTCGCTTATTGTTTTTTTTCGTTTTTGTGTAATGGATAAAATACACACACCTTTATTTTAAGAAGAAAAAATATTCGTTCTCGTCAGTCGTCGGATGCTGTATATTTTTTGTTTTGCTGTTTATTTTTTCGTTCTCTTGTTGAATATTTCGAAAAGTTAGCTACGTTTTTTCGAACCGTCGATCAATCGTATTTTGTTTGTTTTTCTTTGATGGTAACACGGCGGTGAGCGGATGGTAATTAATTGATGAATGAAGATAAAAAAACTGTTCGTAGTTGTACAAAGAAGGCGCTCATACTGTGTCTCTAAGTACGAAAAACATGTTCGCCATTCTTGTTTTCTTATTGTGCACTGTATCGAAATTTTACTCACCCCGCTTAGTCTCGTCGTCGTACGATTTTGTTTAAAAAAGAGTAAAGAATGAAGTACAACCTCGAGAAGAAAGTTTATGTTACTTTTTTTCACGTTCATTTTTCACGCTCTTAAGATATTATCGGGAGATAGTTTTAAGGACCTTAATTAATATTTAAAAACAACTGGCGCCGATCACTAACGTCGTCGTCGTTCGGGCTCGATGTATGTTCTTTGTTACGGCTGTTTACGATTACGGACTGTACCATTCATGTAACAAAGACTGTCTTTTGAAGTTACCTTTTGCGCGTTTATCAAACATACCCAATTGTATAATGTAAAAAGTGTTTTAAAAGCGATGTCAAAAGTTATTTCATTAACCCTAGATGTAATATTTGCCATATTTCTATGTGTTTGTCTGCGTGTGTTTTCGGTTTGCTGCTGCATCAATTTACTGTACATTTACTTCTTCGATTAATACTTTTGAAAGACGGTACGAAAAAAATTTTAAAAAATATAACCATTTTGTACACGTAAAGGAAACAAGACGAACACGTTTTAATTGTGCAGTATCAAGAACTCTTTACCATTACCACCAGAGATGATTGCCAAATTGTTAACGATAACATTCATAAAAGTTATGCACAAACAAAAATAACGACCAATTAACGTCCAGAGTATTTTTTTCAAAAAGCAAATTTATATATCGACAAATTTCAATTGCATAAGATTCGACAGTGATTGAAAATGAAAACCAGAATATTTTCCTAAATCTACAGTACGTCACGCGCCATAGTAGCAATAGCAAGATGAAAAGAAAAACATAAATAAAAGCCTTTTTTAAAGTAGCATCTGTAGCAAAATATGTTATAGGGTCGCACAAATATTGAATTTGCTTCTCAAATTATGCAACCGAATTAGCGAAAATGCGGCGTACATTTACCCATAGATAATAAAAAGCGAAACTTACTGTTAAGTATTGTATTTTACAGAAGAAACAAATTTAAAGACGACTTTCATTTCAGTGATTAAGAAGTGTATAAAAAGGATTGTCGCCAGTTCATTTTTCGTTATAATTATTTCGACTATAAACATCATGTGGTGTGGATGACGTTTTTGATCGGCATAGAATAATTTTTATCGACCATACGTTAAATATCCGTAATAGCCATTTTGACCAACCGCCGCCGCCTGCGCCTGCTGCGCAGCTCCTGCATAATTTGCATAATTGTAACCAGGATAGGCGTAACCGTATGTGGCGTAGCCGTAGGGCGAAACCATGGCACTCTTTGTATCGTAGTAATTTGTCATCATATAAGGTGCTCGTTTCTTTTCGAATTCGTCGCGTTCCTCCTCCTGGAAAATTGACTGCAAATTACGCGTCTGTAAATCGTTCCAAACGCGCCTATTTTACCTTCATCGCACGGTAAGCGGCTAACATCAGAATGGAGGATAGAAGAACGAAACTGATGCCGATCCACGAGATCATGTAAGACCAGCCGTACGAAATATCGGTATATTGTTTGAGCAACTGAAAATAACGACGAATACGCATTTGTAGAGCCAACTTCTTGTTTAATGATTTCAGTTCAAACACTCACTGGATCCCAAGTTTTGTAAAAATTTGGTTGATCAATGACTTCGCGCTGAAGATAATCTACACCGTGCCAAACTGCCATAGCAGCGGCTAAGAATAATGCTGAAATTCCAATAGTCACTTTATAAATACATGCTTATTAAGGTTACCGAGCGAGTACATTACTGGCAAAAAGAAGCAAAATTCCTGTGGTCAATATCAAACTAGGACTACGTCGCCAACATCCACAAATACCAGCCATAAGGCAAAAGAATAAAAATATTAATCCAACAATGTAAAACGCAACCGTTGTTCGCATTAAATCTAAAATGAACAAGCATAATATTTAAAGACATTACTGAAAACAGTCTCAGTAAGAAATCAAGACGGGCAAATTGGGGAACACAGATATCTTTTGCCAATGCTTGCATTAGAAATGTAAATTGGACGTACGCATTCGAGTCTTTTGAGGTTCTGCCATACGATCAATTTCTGCACGGTTTTCAGGTATTTGGTAGTCTCGAATATTAATACAAGTGCCGCCTAGAGGTTCCACGTATGAATCTAAGCCTGAAATAAAACAAAATACTTGTATTTTGAACTATGTATTAATCATTTAATACACCTTTGATGCTCAAAGCGATAAAAATTAGAAAAATGATGTAAAACGACTTTTTGTGACAATAGATAACGATCAAAACTAAAAAAGTTTTGATTTTTATCTTATTAAAAAAGTTTTATTTTTGATTTATAAGTGTTCTTAATCGTAAACTATAAGGTTGTACATTATTTCGTACGAATCGATTTTCGACTCTGTCGACTTCGGTATATGCTTCAAAATAGCGTTTGATGATTTGAGGCTTTAGAACGTTATTCGCTAAGAATCTGAATATGATTTCGAGTAAGATGTGCGCTATATTTACGTGTATATTTGATCGAGGAAAACTAAAATATTTAGGAGATCTTGTCCATATTTAAGAAAACTACCGACCAAAATAGTTTTGTACACGGTTCTTTAATTACGCGTACATTTTTGCCGTTTGCCAGTTTTTACCAATTATTGTTCACTTTTTTTTGCGCGTTTCATAATGGAAAAGAGACTATTTTTGTACAATGAATTTTCGACCGGTTTGCTTTCACAAAAGCGACCATGCTTAAAGTTTATTGGATCAAAAACGAGTTTCAACGATGAATGCCGTTTGGACTCCGAATGACGACCAAACGACGGGTAAATGAACTTTATCGGAGTTTTTTCAGTACCGCAAACTGCAATGTTTACGAGTTTTTAAAAAATGTTTGAATTTACGTCGTCGATAGGAAAACTTATACGAACGGCAGGTTTTCGATCGTCGTCGGACGTCGGGTAGATCAAAACTTAGTAAAAGCGATTGAAAACTTTAAACACACCTACAACTTCAAATCAGGTTCTTCATATTTTGAAAACGAGGAAACCACATTTCACTAAAATTTCCAGGATTTTATAAACTTAATATTTTCAAGCGTTTCGTAAAATGGCTTCATGGAGGTCGACCACGGTTCGATTAAGAGCATTGTCTAATTGGATGACATGCCACCAAAACTTTCGTAACTCGCTCCTAATATGGTGTGAATAGAGTGACTTTCTCCATTGATGGAGAAATTGAATGAAATTCGTTGAAATTGGTTCTCACGATTGTAGAACGACAAAATTTCTCGTTTATGCATCCGTCTGGTTATGTTTTTGTGGTTTTAATGGTACGTCGACGATAAAAGAGGCTAATGGGTCGTAAACTCTTGGATAGCTATAGAAAAATGGTTTTTGTCATTTGATGACCTGCAATTTCCTCGTTTCGTACTAAAACGTGGATGCACTTGTATTGTATGAATTTTGTCAACTTATATGCTTAAAATGTGGCGAAGAAGTGCAATACTCATTTCACTTTCTTGTGTAGTGAAACTTGTCGAAAAGCTGAAGACGTTTTTCTTTTCGCACACAACTTTCAAGCGGAACAAAAATTTCGGAAAAAAATATCAAAAAAATGTCAGGTTTGTAGTGTTGTATACAGTTCAGCTTTTTGCAGACCCATCGACCGGTCGCATAAGTTTTCAACTCCGTTCGCAATCAGCGAAACATTTAATCCTATAACAGGAATTTCAAGAAACATATATTGTGAAACGTTTTTGGGGTGAAAACGTCCTCGGGCGTAATCCGCACCTTTCGGAGAAAAGGTCAATAGACGAACCGAAGGCGGCGAAAGTGTTGAACGAATACCATGAAAGTGAACAATATTCGTTTCGACGCCGACGTCGGTCGCAAAACGTTCGTCCGTCACCTTTCGACGAAAGTCTCTTCCGAGAAAATCGGGTCACATTTTTGCTGCTTATCGAAAACATAATAATAAAACGCGACCCGACAATCACCAAAACGAATCTTTTTTTCATACGAATCTTACAGAAAAAGACGTCTGAAAGTGAAACGAGATCGCATTCGAAACAAAAAATCTGTGAATGGTAGTAACAGTTTTCGCATTCGTTTGCGGCTAAAAGAAAATGATCCCACGGGTTAAAAGACGAATCTTTTAAATTAAGCGAAAAAAAGTGAAAATTTTAATGGAAAATTTTTTGGACTTTAACCGTTAGGTTTCGAAGGAATGTTGGACCCACTTTAAGTAATCGAAAAAGCGGTTGTTTTTCGTTAAGTGCTAAGTCCTTACCCTTACAAAACAACTATAAATCGTTCATTGAGGCGCACATATCGGACTAAAAGTCGTTTCGTCGAAATTTACGGACAACTCTGACGACCGCCAACTGTATAACTCGTTTTACCCCTACAAAACAGTTTACTTGCGACAAATCGTCCAACCATGCTTTACGGTATACTTTGGTCGACGACAAAAGTTTTATACGAAACGTAAAAATGAAAAAAACTCGACAGAAAAAAGGGTGTTGCCCGATTTGGACATGGACAGTTGAAATTTGTATTGAACTTTCACGGAAACTGTACGGTAATTTTTACACTACGTAACAAATGAATACCCTAGTAAACATAAAACTTTAATTTGCTTCCGTAATCTTTTTTGTGCGACATAAATTGAGGTTTTAGTTTATAAAACGTTGAATAAACTTCGACGGAGTGTCTAATAAACAAAGTTGAAGTCGTAATTTATTACACCGAAGTCGAAGAGTGCGAACAACTAAGTATTGGAATAACTTTCACGATGAAAACGTTGAGGAATATCTTTATACTAGTTTTATGCCTAACAATTTGAAAGGTATGGTTGAATAGGAAAAAATTATTATGTCACGGCCATTCGTTGCGTCGGCTGACCGCGCTAAAGTGGCCTTGACTTTTTAATATACGATAAGTTATTAACGTTTTGGATTTTAGACAAAAATGCTTTTCGGTACGGCGTCGAGAATGTGTAAACTAATAAATATCATTCAATGATAATGACTAAAATCTTCAAGTTTAACTTAACTTTCAATTCGTGAATGTGAAATGTGCACACCAAGCTGCAATGAGTGGACACTATTACTGTTTGAAATTTATTCCGTTTGGGCAATAAATAAAGCCAAACATGGAAAACTTTCTATTTGGTTGACGGATTACGAAAGATGATTGGTCTAGCGTAAAAAAAATGTCAACGTACGTTCTACTGTAACGGGATTTCATTATCGCTTGTATGTTTCGTTAGATGGGCCAAATCAATTTGGGTTGGTTCACTAATCAGCGCGTTTGAAAAAAAAATCAGAACCGTAAACTATAGTTAATTTTAGAAAAATTCGACGTAGCGAAAAGTGTCACAACGTGTTCTAAATCGTAAGAAAAACATTGAAACGAGGACGAAAATGAATGAACGAAAAAAGTGTTAATTTCGCTCAATGAAGTCGCAGAAACTATTGCATCGCATCATAAAATGATTCAATAAACATACCGTTGGGCACTTGATTCGGAAAGCATTCTCTGAACAAACCGTAGACCCGATCGAAATATATATCCGCCGTATTGCTGGCTTGATTTAATCTGGCTCTCAACGTCGAATTAGCCGTACTGAGGCTTAATATTTTCGCCCGATCAACTTTGAATTCTTGCCAGTTATTTGTACCGAACGCAATCGCAACGAGTACAATTCCAATCAAAGCGAATACAGTGCTCAAGCTGAGAATCAACGGCGACGCCATTAAACTAAATTGTTATCAAAATCGGTGGTAAACGAAATCGAAACTGATGGTGAGACGGTGAAAAAAATGTGCTCGGCGACGACGCTCCGAAGGTCTAGAAGAAAAAATATGATCGTTGAAATATTTTTGCAACGAACAAATATACTTTTATCTGCGCCAAAAATCACACACACTATCAGCTCTGTCGTCGTCGTCGAATCGAACCGTCGGTCGGCGAACCAGCAGCACACGCGGGCCAATACGACGAACGCGAAAAAGTCGCAAATAACAAACTCTACAGTCACCGGAGACGACGCATGTGAGGGGAGAACCCGACGATGAAACGACAGCAGAAAGAACGACGATCGACGACGACGATTTTACGAAGGGCTCGATATGTAAACCGGCGTACAACGAGCGTATACCGTCGTCGATCGTCGAGTATGTCGAAGGGAGGCTGTAAGCGAATCAAGGTCGTCACCACCAAAATATAGTCCACGATAGCCAAACCATCCGCCCCGTACAAAAATGTTGCGCGACAGGCTTCCGAATCGGTACTATATACAAAACTATGCGTGGACCGTCGATGCATTGGTAGCGCGATACCGTGTGAATCAGACGCAAACAACATGCGTCTCGTGCTCACGCATTAACACATGCATATTCCGTATGTATAACGTTTAGAAAACGAAGTTCTTCTTCGAAACGAATTTTTACTCTTTTCACGCGAGTGCAATCGTCATATAGGTACTATACTCAAGTTGTTTGGTCGTGGGCACATGTGGCAGTCTGTGCGTTTTGTACGTTTCTTAAAAAAGAGACTAAATTTTGCCAAAAAGACCTCGGACGGTTAACTGCCTAAGACGAAAATACAGTCGGCGCCACAGTATTAATGTCTGCCCTCGAGCGTCTGGATAAACAAGCATTTAGTCTTTAGTGTCGAATATGTACGTTAAATTCAGAAATATTTCCACAATTTTCGGAGAACGGCGACCTTCCATCAGTTTATAGTCGTTGATCATTACAACGACTATATTAATTGAAACCGAAACCATCATCGATTCCAATTATTGTCTTCCGGTTTAAAACGTCGACGGTACTCGAAACCGTCAGCGTTGTTGCATAACGGTCAACAACAATTGTTTGATCGGCGCTAGTTCGGACAACACAAAAACGATTCCCTATATTTCGTTCGGTTAGCCATTAACGGTCAACAAAAATGTTTTGTAATTTAATACCGACCTCAAAATTATAACAACGAGGGAGTCCACGGTACCTATCCAAAGCGTTTCGCTTACAATCCCTCTAAACTATTGTCGCGTCGACGTAAACAACATACGAGAAATTCGAATTGACTTTTGTTACTTTTTCAATTCCCATTATAAGAATAAACAAAATTTTAAAAATTGCGTGACGATAGAATTTACACAAACAAATTTTTCTTTGTAATCTTTTTCATTTTCAACCATGCAATTTGAAATGAAATTTGAAAAAATGTAGAAAGATTTGTCCTAATTAGGATAAATAATTGATCAAGTGGATCATTATTTAATTAAAAAACTTCTAAACAATAACTATAAACGGTACAATAAATTGATATCAAGAATCAATTTACTGGCAAGAAAGAAAAATAAAAACGAAAAACAGTACAGTATTTGAACCCAGTTACGACATTTCTGCTCTGCAGGAATAATATTACAGATCATTTATCTATCACATTTTATAATAATCGCTGATAAAATCAAAGAACCATAAATAAAATCGTATCCATTTTGTGAAAAATAATAAATCAAATCAAAAATGTTACAATTTCTTCGTGTAATAGGTAATCAAAACAACACTAACAATACATATTAACGAACCGAAAAAAGTCAGCCTAGATTTTCAAATGGAAGGGAACAAATCGTTTGCCCGTTACCATTGCCGAATTCCACAAAGGACCCGGTACGCCGTGTTTTAGGCAACTATTTGATTTTCGCTACGTTTCCGCAACTTGATTCTTTCCGTTTTTGACGGACGACTTTTTACTACTTTTTTTCGATGATATTTTAACACGCGGTTCGCCACCGGCGGCGGCGTTTTTATTAATGTACGTAGTTGAAAACGTGTGAAACGGTCTCGTTTGTACTGTACGTGTCATATGTTCAACTTCGAGATATTGATAGAACGCTTGACCGACGTGTTCGCCCAACTTTTTATCTGAAAAGTTGAAAAAAAAAATTTCTTAAAACTTTCAAGTAGATAGCGACACGCCAATTAAATTTCATTTTCGAAGAAAGTTTTTTGGCCTACGCAACGAATTATTGGTACATACGTCACGAGACGAAAAGTAAATCAAAATGACTTACACGATTCTTCGGTATACGGAATGATTTCGTTGGCATCTTTTTTTAAATGTCCAAATATGGATACTTCTAAAGTATAGCACATAGATTGAACGTCCAACGTACCACTCATGGCTCTAAAAGTAATTATGAAATGAATAAAAATTCATGAAATCAGTTTTACATCGATTTATCTAAAATCTCTGCAAAATTTAGACCTAATTTTGTTCTACCTTCGTGCAGCACCAGCTTTTACTGGATCCATATTGAATTGAGTTTGATCCAAATTGTAATCATCTGCAATTTCGGCTAACAATGTTGGCAATAAAAGTTGACGATCGCAACGACTGGAATCGTTCGTAAAACAGTTTCCGTAGAAAAAAGCATTCAATTGCTGCGAATGACCGTGCAGATCGATGAAAAAATCCAATTGCATTTGCTGAAAGGTGTGCAAAAAAGGTTTTAAAGAATCTTAATTAAGTTTTAGAAAGAACGTTTATTTGTTTAATAATTCATTGAGTTTAATGTCGAAGTCCGACAGATTTTAGCTGTTACTAGTCTTCTTTATATAACAGAATATTACTGGATTTTGATTATATTGCAATAGTAAATTTTTTGTTGCATAAATCGTTGGTTGAGCCCAAGGTGATGGAGTTTGCCAATAACGATTTAAATCAAATCCCATTAAAGAACATCTTAAACAGAAAAACAGGGAGAAAAGTTATGAATAAACGGCAAAATTGTTTTTAATTGAACATAATGATGTTGTTTTTTTTTGAAACGATAAATGGAGCAGAAAATAACATTTTACGTATGTCTATATACCTGTAATTGCCGAGAAAAACACCGTCGGGGTTCAACATCGGAACAATTTTGAAAACGAAATGTTCACGCAATGCAACAGCCATTGGATGAGAACTGACTAGGAAATCAATTAACCCTTAAAGATTGATAACCGTCGAAAGCGCTTTTTGATATCACATAATTCGTATCATACCGTGACAAACGAAAGACGCACACGTTTCACCCGGATGAACTCGCGAAGTTATAAATACTACTCGTTGCCGATTGCTAACTGTCAGATTAGCCGGATCGGTAATCGTCAACAAATCCAACCTTCGTTGTTGCTAGAAATGTGATCATGATAGGAAAATTGGACGCAAGAATAGAAACTGTCACTCACTAAAGATGGTCCGAGCAAATCCCTATGGAAGTAAGGCAATTTTCTCAATTCCAAATCAGATAAATAATGTTGCAGCATGGAATACGTATATGGAAAACAATAGGCAAAATAATACGTTTCATCAACTCGATCAAAGGCGAAAGCGAATGACATAACGTAATTATCGTTGTGAGGGGGCGATTTATAATAATATAAGTGTCTTGGCGGTATTCTTTGCCTGACAAAAACAACAGCAAAGAATGAAAATGTTTTGAAAAAGGACATGGTTGGTCGCCCCTAAAGCATTAATAACTACCGAGTAAACATCGTTTATTATAACAAACGGTCACCATTGTAAGACTGTATTAGCACTCGTTGGTATGCATTTGGGTTTTCAAAAATAAAAAATCATTCGGTAAGTGGTTTCAACTAGCACATTGTGGAGCCCCTTCTCGTTACACAATCGTTCAGAAATCAAACGATTATTGAAAGCTTTTGCAAAGAGCGAAAATAGAATTGGAAACTTAATGTACCGTACCATTTGGGCCGACTTGTCGACTTGACTACAGGCGCCATTCCATCTCTGTACAATGAACGAGACTTGCTAAAGTTGACTATATTGAAAATAACCCGCTAAAAATAACGAAAGAAACGTTTTAACTCACAAGCAAATTAAGTTGATAAATCTTTGTTGTTTCATAACAAACATAGACATAAATTACTTGCTCTGCTCTAACATTCTCGACACTAAAGTAGAACCAAACTCTCTGTTTCGGATTACACGTATCCGGCCGAATGAACAGGTCGAATTCGCATTCCGAAATGAAATCAATTCGAGCCAAATTTCCTGAAGGTGATAACAAAAAATATATTCTCTTGAACGCAGCTACTTGCATTTCTTTATTCCTCTTGCTATTACCAGATTCGAAATTAGCATTGAATATCAAATGACCATGTTTCGGTCGACCTTTATGCTCGGGCGGCGTTATCATGACTTTGTTTACGTTTCCAACCAAAGCATCGTCTTCGTTTTTTGGCGCGGTACTAGCGCGTCCATGATCGCCGTCGTCCATGCGTCACTAATTACTGTACAGGCACTGATATGGCGCGAAACGAAACACGAAAGTTAAGATCTATCAAAAAATTGTTATGCAATGAAATATAATATTATGGTTTTAAAAACCGGAGCGTTCGTCGACCAACCAACCTTCTTTATAAATTGCATTGATCCAAGAACTACGGAGAATCCGTTAGCTACGTAGAAGCCAATATAATTTTCTCGTTTGCTTTTTCGTACTCGATAGTAGGAAGCAAACTGCCAAGTTGCTTAGCAGCAACTGTCGAATGAATCCGTCTTTTGAAAGGAGGAGGGAACTACATATAATTTTTTTGTGAGGACACTTTCGCAAATAATCTATTGCCTCATTGTCAAATTTAAAAAACAACGAGAAAAGGAACGACATTGAGGGCTTTGCATAAAAAAACAAGCATTAAAATGCGGTTTTCATGTTGAATCACCACTGTTCGCCGTCTTTTCTCAACTCAACCAGACCCGATGACGCGTTAAAAGGTGGATTTAAAAAAGATCGGCTTTTAAAACAAAATGCAAATCTTCGTTGGCTTCGCCTGAAAGTTGGATTACGTAATCGCTCGCAAGTTTTCTCGCGGGCGAGGAAAAAATTTCTGGCGAACTTTGTCGCCCGGCGTTTGGCGCAAAAATGAAAACTTTGCAAAGGTTGATTTGTCTGACAACTAGAAGGCATTGGCACCTGACGGGGTGACTGATTATGTATTGCATTAAATAACACCCAGAGCTTATATTTTTGCCAAATATTTTCTTATACGATTTATACATTTATATTACAGTTTGGTTATGTTTTGCAAATGTTAAATTTACCTCGTTTTTTTAAAATGTTTATTATTTACAAATAGTAATTGGACATAAAAGCTGTTGATATGACTGTTAGTAAACGCAAAAAAGCAGCGATTTATCATTCCCAGTCGTACGGATCACGGCCTTTGATCTCTCTTCTTTGCATGATTTGATAAAGTAACGAACGATACGTGTAATACGGCGGTTCATCGTAATACGTCAACGGTGTCAGACTGTCGTAGATTTCGGTCAATTCGAGATCCGTATCCTCTAGGAGTTTAATTTTCGAATTTTGTTTTATTTCCATCACTTTTTTTCCATCGGTCTGCTTCCATGGTAGTTCGCCCTTGAGAAATTCGGAAAGCATGTATAACCAACACCAGAAATCGTCGTGGCGTCCGAGATCTAAGTTTTTGTGACAATTTAAAGATGCGTATTTAATAGTTCCTGAGAAAAACATCAAATATACGATTAACGGGCAATATTTCTCGAGGTCGGACAAAAAATGCACCTCTGAATCCAGTTTTTTGCCTCGGGGCTTTAAGCGTACCGTCTGCCGTTCTAAACTGTCGCACCATTCCGAAATCCAGCAAATAAACGTTTTTAGCATCTTTATCAGTGCATCCAATGGCGAAATTAGCTGGTTTAATATCTCTGTGTAATAGATTCGATTCGTGCATTACTTCTATGGCGTCCATGCAATCTTCGGCGATACGGTAAGTTGTACTTGGTGTGAAACGTTTTTTCGGCATTGATTTACGTAATTCAGACAAATTTTTTCCTGCGAGTTGCATTATTACGAAATTGTTATCGTGTAATTTACCGTTGTCGATGAATTTTAAGAAATGCGCATTGTTTTGAAGAAGTTTCAGAACATTGACTTCTAATTCTACGCCGGCTTCATCTGCTTTAGGAGGTTCAAATTCGATCTACAGTTACATTCTCAATGCATAATTATTTGCTATCATGAATTTATAATGCGTACTTTTAAAGCGTAGTGTCTTCTAGTCTTTTTGTCTCGCATTTTGAAAACGGCTCCAAAACCACCTTGTCCGAGGACGGCAACAACTTCGAATTGTCCTTTGATTATATTTCCGGGATTTATCGCTGGAGTTTTTGATTGAATTTTTTCGGGTATTACGCTCATTTTGTGACAAATTGCAGTTAAAACAGACTACAAACAACAATTAAAACGGACTGTAAATAGTTGATAACTTTTTTTAGGTGATTATAAATTACGTACTTTACATTTGCTAATAAAGCTACCTGAGCACAGTTTCAGTAATTTGGTGTAAGATAATGCAAAAAATCGCTATGCAAACGGTCGATATGTTGTTAATCGTACTCGGAGTTACAAATATTTTGTTTGAAACTAATTAATGATACTAAAAATACGTTTGATAATTACATAAC
Source organism: Prionchulus punctatus (assembly GCA_034698125.1). NCBI lineage: Eukaryota > Metazoa > Nematoda > Enoplea > Mononchida > Mononchidae > Prionchulus > Prionchulus punctatus. Next base: position 40,983 of record JAQGBA010000080.1, on the reverse strand, counting down.
TTATTTTTGACAGGTGATAAATATTTTAATTAACACGAACATGTATCTTTCCGAGATTTCCTATATGAACGTATTTATAGTGCAATGAGGCGTCGCCAAGAAGTAGTATCAAACATTAATAATGGAACTGATTTCGAACTTTTCGAGTCACATTGATGAAGCAAGTAACGTTTCAAGCTGTAATGTTTCCATCCGTACCGAATATGATATTAAAAACGATTATATTGTCGCCTCTCTGTTTCTGTTCACATCGTTTTTCGGTTTCATATCCTACGTACCTTGTATGGTGGCCATGTTCCGGTCTAAGTATCTAAAATCACCATGTTACTCGTTTATGGTCAGTTTGGGCGTTTCCGATTGCGTTAGTTTGGTTGGATGGTTCGTTATTGGGTTAGACACAGCAACGCACGGTGACGCAATACCTAAGATTGTGATTACTGTCGTTTTATGTTTCTTGGTTATCGGTTGGGGAAGTTTAACCGCGCATGAAGTTATGATATCGTTAAACCGATATATCGCCGTATGCCATCCGAGCAGGCACGATACATGCTTCACCAAAAATAAGATGATATTCTTATTATCTGTTTCATGGTTTTATGCAATTTGTATCCACGCCGCGGCTACTTTCGTTCCTCCAAACATGTACTACTCTTTGGATGGGTACTTCGCCTTATGGGCTAGTGATGTTGTAACTACTTTTTACACGTATGAAGATATAACGTGTTGCTCTTTAGTGTTTCTAGTTTGCATATTTTCCTACATTTCCGTGATCGTAAAATACGCCAGAGTTCGTCGGCAAGTATCTCCTAACGGCAAAAGCAACGCCAAATCGAGGGCTAAGGAGAGAAAAGATGCCATGTTTCAGTTTCGATTGGCATTGCAAACATCTATTAGATGTTTCACGTTTTTTATTTACGATTTACTGTATTATTTAGTTTCATTCTACACTAAGAATTTATGGGTGGTATTCATATGTTCGACGTACTTATGGTGTTTGAACAACGCTTTAAATCCATGGGTGTATTTGATTTTCAACGACCAACTAAGAAAAGTGTTCAAAAATAAATTTCTCGGACGCCGTACGGAGCCAACTGCCTACGAAGCAACAGCATTGCCAAGAATGGGTCGACGAGGAACCTTAGGCATGGTAGATATTACAAAAATTGACAATTAAGGCTTTCAATCAATCAACATTATTGAACTTTATTCTATTTATGTGGAAATATGTTTCAATTTCTGAACGGTTTCATATTCGGTGGAATCATTGTTTAATTGCTTTACATGTTTTAAATTGTTATTGCTTCACTTGTGATCTGTTTTTGATTCGGTTTTAATACCATTATTGTTAATTATAAGTTTTAAAATGAATTTGTCTCGTAAAAGGCAACAAATCCATTGGCTATCCGGCTTGACAATAACTCCACAAAGTTTAAAAGTGGTTCTATTTGTTGAATTTTTTGCTTTTCGTGAACGTTTTCAATTTGCCCATAAGTTCATTTTTTATTTACATGCCAATGTTTCATTTTTTTATACTTTCTTGTTGTAAGTGCTTTGTTATTTTAACTTTGGTCATTTCCAAAATCTTGAGAAAGTTTCAAGTACGCCAAGCTCATCGTTCATCGGTCGTCCTAGCGTTCGGTACAGTAACAAAGTAGAGTGTAGTGGAGTAATGACGAGAAACAAGTTATAGCTTTTAATACGTAATAACGTAATATACATAACGAAAGAGGTTCTCGGAGAGGAAGATTTGCGAAAAATTTTCAAACGTTCGTCAGCATAGATACCAGTCTTTCCCAGAGCAGCTCGTACAATCCGTAAAGTTCGATTTTCGAAAAACTTTTTGCACTCAGATCCGATTCGCGAAAGCTAAGCGTCGTAACGTCGAAATGACTGCGATGAACCAACAGAAGCGCCGTTTCAGTGCTTCCCAATGGCGCATCGGGGTTCGAAGTTATTTTTGAAAGGTGACTCGTAGGGGTTTTAGTTGTAGTTTCTAGCTGCACGAGTAAAAGCCGAGGGAACTCTGGTCCTCAACTGAGAAACTTTTCGAAACGCAACAACCACCCCTTTCGTCTTACACTCGCGCGAACTGAAAATTTTCCCCACTAACGTTGAACGTAGAAGATAATTTCTCGAATTCATCTCCCTGTTTCGTTTCTTTGCCTCTTTTCTCCGATTTGCGCGTGTACAAAGTAACCGCTCTCAATCGTCGTCGAACGACGTTTTCGTTTTGTCTTGTGTACTCTCGCAACTCAACTGCGTTCCAGGTAATTTTAGCGATATAGTGTAGAGAGCATACGGACCCCGATATCATTCCAAACGCGTTACGTAATCCATTCTTCTGGGTGGACCGTAATTGATAAAAAATTTATATTTATCAGGGTCCGACGTCGTATAATTGGTGTTTTATTTTCCGTCCATTATATTAATTCAATCCTATTGAAAAAATGAGCGGCCGACGAGAGTAAGTGACCATAATCGTTATCTTTAAGAATCGTGTTACTGTTTTTGAATTAGGTTCTGAATCTGTTAAGAAATGACGCTTCTTTTGTTCAGAATGGAAGGTTTGGAGGACGTTGACAGTGACGTACCTGAAAAAGAATACCAACGATACGGCGGTGCCCAAGGCGACGATGAGGACGAAGTACGAACCGTTTAACGATTCATAAAATATAATAAAGGAATTATTGGCATCGATACGATTTCATGGATTTATTCATGTATTCACAATTAGGAGGCCAAGAAAAAGTTGGAAGAACGTGAGCGCAAGAAGGCCGAAGTCAGAAAACGTTTGGAAGAAGCCGGTCGCGCCAAAAAAGCCAAGAAAGGTTTCTTGACACCCGAACGAAAGAAGAAACTTCGCGTAAGTCAATTTGGTAATTATGGGGCAAGCGCAGCATGCAAGTTCAAATTTTTGCTAACATGTTGCACGCACTGCGCATTTTCCGACATTTCGAGTATAGAAAATGCGACTTTATTAGCACAAGGCGGGCTTGATGTCTTACAAAACGTTTTCTAACAAATTTTCAAATCTATAAAAATTATGAACGAATTGTTTTTATTCTGATTTTAATTAACATTTTTATTTGTAATATCTTCAATTTGACTTGTAATTTGCTCTGGGTGCGGAGTTTTTTCATTCTTTCATATTTTTAGAAACTTTTGATGCAAAAAGCTGCCGAAGATTTGAAACAACAGCAGTTGTTGAAAGAACAAGAACGTCAACGCATATTGAAAGAACGCATCATCCCGTTGCCCGACGTTGAAAGCATCACCGCCCAAGGTACTATTTTTCGCCTCATTGAACTTGCTCAGTTCGAAATTAGGCAATTATTCGTTCCATAATATTTTTTTATCAGTTTATATGTTCATAATCGGAAACGAACCATTTTTGATATGACTCTAACAGTTGAAATTCAGTTTTTACTCACTTTTTATCCCTCATTATTGTTATGTAACACTTTTTGTATCACCTTATAAGCCCAATTGGAAGAACTTGCGAAAAAATTTCATGCGAAAATCGCCGAATTGGAAGACGCCAAATACGATTTGGAATACAATGTCCGACAAAAAGACTTCGAGGTTTGAACAAATTGCATTACATTTTTGTTTAATTTTTTGTTCCTTGATTTTATTGAATCCATCCTCGAAAGTTATTCCCCTAGCATGGGCAAAATAATTTTTTGTTTTTCGTTTTGACATCTCAAACACGAATTTACTGTCAATTGGTTATTATGCTCTCGCAACAGAGGTGGTGTGAGTTTTAGGTGAATTGGAAAAACTAGCAAATACATTCTGGAAAAAAATTGAAGAACTCGAATATCTGAAATATGATATTGAATTTTTGGTTCGTCAAAAAGACGTGGAGGTGATTTTTTAGCACGACCAAAATAGCGATGTATTTTTTTATGTCATCTTAATAAGTTCCAGCAAGAAGAACATATTTAATCTTGTTGATAAGGTTTTAGTAACCACTTTTGATGTCGAAATGCGTTTCGTTTGCTGGGATTTTATATTCAACTCTCATTACTGTAATACAGGTGGTTTTATTTTCGACCCATGCTAGAGATTTTGGAATATCTTTTACTTTTAATCTTATAAAAAAAGTGATTCGTTACGATTAATTACTTTTTCCAGATTAACGAATTGACAATCCAGGTTAACGATTTACGAGGCAAATTGTAAGTCGGCTTTCAACAATTTTTTAGCTATAGTCCGTTTCATTATTTGTATCCTTTTAGCGTAAAACCAACGTTGAAAAAAGTCTCGAAATACGACAACAAGTAAGTTTATTTTGATTTAATTTTTTCTTGTTGCATGAACATTGCACAAAACACAACAAAAAGTCGCATTGATCACTTTTATTTTTTGTCGTCGTTTTTTGCTATGGTCGCTGGTTTTTGTTTATAATTTTTACTTGTCATTGTTGTTTTTTTGAGGTTCCATTGTCAAATTGTTCCATAATAATCGATTCGTTTTTGTGATTGGTACAGTTTAGTTTTCATACGTATCTATCGGCTTTCCTTTTAATTATTTTCGTTTTTGTTTACCATTTCAATAACAATCCTTTTCTTCATGCTACTTCTCGCACACAGATCTTAACAAAATATTCTTTTAACTTCCGTGAGAAAAAACTTTTTTACAGATTCGCCAAAATGAAACAAGCCGAATTAGAAGAGAAAAAGAATGTGAACTTCCGTGAAGGCCTGCGTCAAGTTAAAACCGACAAATTCGGTTTAGATTTATTGAAAGGGGGCAAAGATGTAATCGTAACTTTTCTTTCTATAGTTCGACAATTTTTCCATCCCATTACTTATAGAATGTAGGGTGTTTCGATTGATTTCGGACACCAAATCTGTCTAATAACAATTTTCTCTGTCTCAAATCTTGCTTCTTTACTTATTGAAACAATTTTAGGAAAAGAAAGAAGAAGTTGCGGCCGAATAATTTATGCGTTTTCATTAAAAGACTTTTACAATTAACATCGGGTCTACGTTGGCGAAAATCTGGCTTTCTTTTTAATGTTTATTATTTCTTGTAGTGTTTTACAAACAAATATTTTTCTCTCTTTCTGTTTATTATTCGAAACTTCTAAAATTACCTTTGCTAATTAAACAAAAGGGTGTGGAATTGTGTTTCGTCATTTAAAAACTTACTAAACGTGTAAAAAATGTTTTCTCGAAGTGTGTAAGAGTCACAAAAGTGTTTCAATTTAATTTTTTTATTTATTTGGCGATGTTTCCAAAGAGAGATCGAGATGGAAATCGACGACGGCTTTTTTTGTTGAATATTTTTTCGTGATAATATAACGCTACAGTATACCTGGATATAAGATATTGTAGATGCTAGGTGATGACAAAAATATCTTTGTTCTTTTTAACATTTTATAATTTGATGCGAAAAAGTATTTTTTCTTGTTGTTTTTTGTGCAGATGAAAAGGTCTTTTTAGAATTCTCTCTCACTTTGTTTCGTAAATTTTGTCTTAAAAGATAAATTTCTTTAGATAGTGGTGCGTTTCATCAATCTTTCATTTTTTAACTTTAATGAACTTCTTTTACCTCTATAATTCATTTTAAAATTTGCTTTATCAAAGCATGAAATAGTTTCTCTTCGTACCTGTTGACATGTACTCCAATTCTTTATCCTTACACTGAATAATGAACAAAATTTGTGCTAACAATTGTCACGAAATTTTCAAAGTTGGGTTACCTTTTGGTGACGGATCTAATCGGTAATGACACATTTTCACCTTAATTTACTCCGTGCTATTCTATCGCTGTATCCAAGTAAATATTTTTGTTTAGATTCGCAAAATTAGAAGCATCTAAACAGAGCAAGGTCGATTTCCGCGGCCAACTGAAAACTACAGAGAAGAAAGAATTCAATCTTGAGGACATAATGAAAGAGAAAGAAGTATGAATTACTTCGATGTTTCTGACCATTCTATGAAACGCTTATCGTTTTTAGAAAGTTCACGGTGAAGATCCTGAATGGGCGAAAAAATGAAATGCACCGAATGGATAAAATGGCAAAACCCCTCTTTGCAATACTACCTACCGTGTTCATACTGTGCTAATAATAATTTCTTCACATTTCAGCTTCTTTTGTTCAATGTTTTTTGTTGTTTATGCGTGTGACAATAACGAGCTCATTTTGGTAGTATTGAGTATATTTTTGTTTCCAATACTCAAGTATTTCTGTAGATTACAAAAATTTGTCAATAGGAAAACGTATCACTTTGTGTTCATGAAAAAGTTGACAGTAATAAATTTTGTTATCGATATACTAACTTATTTTATCTTCTCTCGCAATAAAACCCATGATGAATTTCTCGTCTCATGACACAATGACGTTAGATGTTATTATTATTGTTGATCAGACATGAAACTAGAATTAATCTCAATTAAAACTTCATTATACTTATTTTTTAAAAATAGCTAACGTTAGTGCGTAAAAGTAAATTGTGCAAGTGGTACACATTTTTCAAAAATGAAACATATATACAGAAATTTGTTTCGAAGCGAAGTCAAGGTTCACATGCATGAAACATAAAATTTCATAAAGTTATAATGCTGAACTTGAACACTACTATAAACTGAGAAAAGAACAAAATGCAACGAACTGCGTCAGTACGGGAAAGCAATGCAACAAAAAACTGAAACTTATGAAATTAAGTTTTGGATTACCTTCATGTTTTCATTCCTACGAGTGTTGTTGACAGTGCATGTCTTTCACGTTAGTCACTCGAAAGAACGTTCGAAAATTAATTTTCGGTAGTTTTCCGCGAATGAAAATTATCACGAACTAGTATAATCGCTTGCTTATACAAAGTTTTTAACATTGGACGGACAAAACTTAATTATAAAAATGTCTCAGAAGCGAAATTTTTTGAAACAAGAAATATCACGCAACGAACAAGCAATTAATTCTAAGAGGGGTTTTACTTTGGAGTACCTATCACTTTCAATTTCCGTGCGAAAACATGAAACACGTTTGCTCCCCAATTACCATGCACTACGTTATCTTAATGACGTTTGTAAGGCACTTTTTGGCAAGCGCAAACTATCCACCGGAGATAAACGTTGGCCACATTTTTTCGGACGAACGTACAAATCAAGCTAAACTAACTATGGATAAAGCCGTCGGTCAATTACAAAAAGATGGCGTAATTCCGTCGGTTGTTAAATTCAAGTGAGTACGACGTGCAAAACACAACATATTGCTTGCTTTATTTGTATTATTTTAGTTTTCACGTACGTTTCTATTTTAAGCTACTTAAATGCTTACGCATGTCTAGAAGAAGAGATTTTTAATGTCACCGCTTATTTCATGGATAATGATCCGCCAAGAGACGTTTTATTTGGCCCCACTTGTACGGCAGGTACAGAGTAGCCAGTCGAGTTAAACGTTTCTAGTTTCATACCGTTTTCAATTGATTTCTCGTCATTGTAGGGATGAACATAGGCGCATTATTTGCTTCCTATTTTAACATTCCAATTATGGGTTACATATCAGTCGGAGATAATCTAGCAAATAAAACAAAGTATCCTACGCTGGTACGATCGTCGTTTTCAATGGGACCACTTGGCATGGCTGTGAAAACACTATTGGGTTATTACAAATGGAAAAACATCGCTATCATACGAAGCTCAACGCCAGATTGCGATACAGCATTGAGCGGGATATACACAGCTATCAAAGATCCTTCGACGCCAGCAACAATAAAAACTGACATTACGGCCGAAAGTGATAGCGAGATAAGATCCGCTTTGAATACGCTATCAAAAGTTGCACGAAGTATTCGTAATGAGGGCAAAAAAGTCATTCATAATAATTGTTCTTTGTTCAATTCTTTCAGTTACAATTTTATGCTACGGTTTCGAACCGGTTACTGCGAATAATTTTCTGATAACCGCGTATCAACAAGGAATGGCCACTGCAGAATACGTTTACATTCTACCTTATTATCTAAAATATACGGATTCCAATTGGATACCTTGGGAACAGCCTGGTACCAGCGAAGCGGATAAGGCCATTCTACGACTTGTATATCAAAGGGTTCTAATGGTAACGGTGACGAACGAGGCCTTTATGAAACAAAATTACGGTTCGATTTTATTGTAGATAGAAGCTTCGGGCGTGGACACGGACAGTCTGCAACATTTTCAAGATCAGTTCGTAACGCTCGAACAGCAAAGCAATTTCACTGGAGAACCGCTGCAAATGAAAGTAAGATTTGGCAACAGAAATCCGACATGCAGTATCAATAATGCAGGTTAAAATTGAAATCATGTCAATATTTAGGAAGCTTTGTATTTACCATTCTTGCACGATGCAATGTATTTGTACGGAGTTGCGTTAAACAAGACGATTAGACGCAACGGAAGCTATCGAGACGGTAAACAAATCGTAGCAGCTACAAGATTGGTTAAATTTACAGGTAAGATGAGTCAGAAAATCATCCAAAGTTTTCCGAATACATGCATTTCTTGCAAATTGTAGGTGTTACTGGTTCCGTCGTCATGAGCAATGGAACCGATAGGATTCCTGAATATTTCGTATTCGGAACTGATAGCAGCGGAAATTATACATTCAAGCTTTTCATATCGGCCAATCTTTTACATCATTCGAATGCTTCTTCATTGTCGCAAACTTCCCTAGATGCTGACGATTTATCTTTGGTAAGTCATTCGTGACTAATTCGCTTGTTTTCAGTTGAATTCATTTTTGATTCGTTTGCAATTTTTGCAGGATATCAGCATCCTAGGAGATGGCATCGACTACTGGTCAACACCCAATGGCCTGCCTCCACTTGATATACCACCCTGCGGATTTAGTCATGAAAAGTGTTTGGTTGATTATACAGGCACGAAACTACAAAATATTGCAAAATTTGAGAGCTTTCTATTTCAAATAACGTTTTCGATTTTCAGTGCAAATTGCTTGCGCAATCACTGGCGCATTTTTAATAATCATCTTCCTGATTGTCTTCGCTGGGTTCCAACGGTAAGCGGCTCGTTAGTATTATGAAATGGACCGTTTTCTTGTTCAGCGACAGTATTTCAGTCGAAAACACGAACGAGATGCAATAATGAAAATGTCGTGGAAAATAAAATTGGCGGAATTAAAAATTCTATCAAATTCAATTTCTTTGGTTCGAAACCAATTATGTTCTATTCCCGTTAAAATCGTAGACAATAGACACCGTTTTTTGCAGGGTTCTGGTCGTGCGATGAGCAAGATGAGCGCTGCATTGAGTTCGGATACAAGAACTCCAAAAACAATCGTTGATTTTCCTGAAAGCGATTTCACTGCCTTTTGTGTGTATAGAGGCACCACAGTTTATTCGAAAAACTTTGAGAAAAAGAAACCCGTCGTTTTTTCATTGGACGACTTGCTGTTGCTAAAAAGTGTATGAATTTCATAAAATGTTTTCTGCGATTAAAAGTTTCTTCAGGAACCAACGCTCAGTACTTCTGTCCATTGCAATTTTTTCCTTAGATGAAAGAAGTGAGACATGATAACGTCAATTATTTTATCGGTTTGGTCATCGATGAAGGACCGTTTCTAATGATTTTATGGAAGTATTGCGAAAAGGGTAGTCTTCAGGATATCATTTACAACGAAGATATCCATTTGGATATCACTTTTGTCGCATCAATTATGAAAGACATGATTTCGGTGAGTGGACGGATAATTGAAGATGCATAGTAGTTTCCCCAACATTGTAAAACAGGGATTGGAATATATACACAAATCCCACTTACAAGTGCACGGAAACTTGACTACAAGGAACTGTTTAGTGGACAGCAGATGGACGGTTCGTTTAACTGATTATGGCTTACAACCGTTGTTTGCTCGGTTAGCTAAAGACGGTTTACAGATGGAAAACACGTCGAAATGTAACGGTTCGGTTTTTTTTGCAATTCTTAAATTCAAGAATATGCTTGTTTGTTGCAGTAGGTCTCTTCCATCGAGCGCCTGAGCAACTTCGAATGGTATCTAAAGAACTAACGCGCACCAAACCGGCCGATATCTACAGTCTGTCAATGATTATGTATCAAGTTCTGTTTCGAATAGAACCATTTGCTGATGAAATGCTGAACGATAGTGGTTAACAGATTTCAGTATTTGTCGTGAAACCGTTTCGTTATGTTACCTTTATAGACATCTTAAACAATATCCGAAACGGCGGAAATGCCCACGTAAGGCCCGTTATCCCTCGGTCGACGGACGCTAATCCTGCTTTGATAGAGCTCATGCAAAGGTGTTGGAACGAGGATCCCGTTGCAAGACCGGCGATTTCCGAAGTTAAAAGTTTGTTCACAAAATCTGCCGGAAAACTAATGTCAGTTGAAAAAATAAAATTCCAAAAATTTTATGTTATATTGAGTTTTCAAGTATTTATGTTTGTGTCAGTTACTTTTAAGATCCATTTTTCAGCAATATCAGTTTGATGGATCACGTAATGTCTATGTTAGAAAAATACGCTACAAATTTAGAGAAAATCGTCGACGATCGAACGCAACAGCTCGTTCAAGAACGTAAACGAGCCGATCAATTGTTGTACCAAATGTTACCAAGGTACAATTTTTAACAAACCTTTATTACGCGTTTTATCCTTAATTTCGAGGCTGTTTTCATTTTCACGGTTTTTTACCTGCTTTGAATAACATTATTATTATTTAGATTAGTCGCAGACAAATTAAAAATTGGAGAACCAATTTATCCGGAAACGTACGAAGCTGTGACAATATATTTTAGCGATATTGTGAGTTTTACGGTCTTGTCGTCGATGAGTACGCCGATGCAAGTTGTAGCATTCTTGAACAAATTATATTCGCAATTCGACGAGACAATTTTACAATACGACGTTTATAAAGTATTACGAAAATTCCAAATTGTAAAACAAAATTATTTTTGAGCAGTGACGACAAACGATATTTGTTTTTATTTGATTATTCAGCATGAAACTTTATTTTACGAGACAGGAAATGTAAAACCAGCAAATACTATGCTTTTACTGTAGGTTGAAACAATTGGCGACGCTTACATGGTCGTCAGCGGTCTACCGCATAGAAACGGATCAAAACACGTTACAGAAATTTCGGACATGGCTCTAGGCATTTTGCAAGTACAGTCGAAACACAAACGGTAAACGAAACGAACTAGTACAAGTTACGTGTTTTGCTTTATCAGCTGGTAATGGATTTCAAAATACCGCATATGCCTGAAAGAAAGTTGGAAATCCGAATCGGATTGCACAGTGGTTCGGTTGCAGCAGGTGTTGTTGGATTGACTATGCCGCGTTTTTGCCTGTTCGGCGATGCTGTCAATACAGCTTCAAGGATGGAAAGCAGTGGGCAAGGTACGGAAAATATTTCTTGAAAAGTTTTACGTTCTTAAAACATGCCCTCAAACTTAAAAAACTGTGAACAGCTTGCTTAACGGTTTTTGTTACAGCTTGCAAAATACAAATAAGCGAAAGTTGTCGAGGTTTACTCATCGCTGATGGTAACTATTCAATCGAACCAAGAGGCACAATGGAAATAAAAGTGAGTCATGAATTGTTCCTCAAAATGGTCCTTAAACCTACCTTCCCTTACAGGGAAAAGGCTTGCAAAGCACTTATTGGCTCCTTGGCAAAAGAATGTATGGCAATCAAAAAAATAAACAGTTTGTTTAATAATACAATAACCCGATCGATTAATTTAAAGGAATAAAAATTCTGAAACTTACCAAAATGAAGCAAACTTATTTGATGGATGCAATTTCAGAATCTTAAGTAGCAGAGAGCAGGTTTCGTCTATGCAGTAACCTGCGGCACTACTACTTAGAATTCTTTGAAACTGTCGTTCCAAAAAAAGACACGGATCATCGTCGAATACGACAATAAATTCGACGAACACCCATCCAATTCGCTTCGTTCCACTGGAGATAGTCGTCGATTGCGAATTACATTTCGACTCCGACCGTTTCACGCCCCGGTGGTCCTCGGTTTATATAACTGAAGGCCACAATAGCTGGCAAACAGAAGCAAACCTGAATAACTAAAATGAAAATCGGAGTCCCGCTTTTTCGTTTCTAAATCGCTTAAAAGCTCGAACCCCGCTTTTACATTTTCATTCTACGAAAAATCAACCCACTTCGTCTCACTTTCAGATCTATTTCTCTGCCGTCTCCTCGATCGGATCGAGCTCGAATTGTCAAACGAGAAGCTCACCTGCCGTTTCAATGTTTAGAGATTTCAATTGAAACTTAAACAATGACACCAACAATATTGTTGACGATATAAACGTCTGATCAAATACCGCTCGGCAGAGATCCGTTGTTGAAACAGTCGACGAAAACGCTTAATACCTATTAAATGATATTGCTTGTAGTTTTCGAGATCATTTTGAATTTCGAAAAATTTGATTAAATAACCTAACATATTCGATACAGTCAAGACGTCTGTAAATTCGTTTCGGTGCAGTCGTAGTCGTCGTCGACGCATAATTTAATTTATTTCGATTTCAGTGAGACGTCAGCTTGCGTATAAAAGTGTATAATAGTTTGGGTTTTTATCGGGGAGTGATTTGCATATCTCAAATAGAGTGCCTATATTATCAACCGCTACAGTACAAAATATGAAAACGTAAGTATTACACCCCTTTGTCCCTCTAATGCAAGTGCAAACACGAATCGTTGAGATACATCTTCGATGAAATTATGCGGCATATGCGAATTAACAGGACAAAATAAAAACAATTAAAAGCAATAAATTGATTATTTTATTTTCAACTTTGCATGCAAAAATATCCAGATCACAAATTCAACGTAATAAAAAATTGGAATTAATTGTTTTCAAACGTATTTTGTGGTTACCAAATGAAATAACATTTAAGGGGTGAGTTGCAATTTAGATAATTTCTCGGAATACGGTGTTACAAGTAATTCGAAACTTTGCAGTCAATAAATCCTTCAGGAGTTGCAACAGCAGAAATCCCACAGTAGTAAGAGCTATGTAACAATTTAAAAGGCATTGGGACATCATTTTTTGATGTCAGTTAAACATTTTGTACGCGTATGAAACAAGTTAGAACAGCTAATTTGATAAAAGGATATTCTAAAATCAAACCTTCTCGAAAGTGTGAAACTGACAGGACAAGAAGACAACATTACTTAAACTTTTTTTTCGCATTATGTAAGCCAGTTATAATTCGTTACGGAATACAGTAAAAAGTTTCATTTATTTCCAACATCTAGCAGAATATTAAAGAATAATTCAAACGTATCGAAGAATACTGTACGTTTTCGCTTAAAAGTTAAAAATATTTTAATTCTTTAGCACACGGGATGTTCAGTAAAAATGAGATAAAATGTTGCAAAAGTAATGCTTTTCGCGTTTCCATGCCCGAAACAAACCGACTGTTATTACAGGCGGTTTATGGTGGAAGATAAACTTTGAGAAATTGCTAATATAAATGCGTAGTTTATAAACATTTCTGATTTGATTAAAGTTTCGGGTTTTATTTTGCACCGTCCGACTTATGTGAAAGGGAGACAAATTTCGCCGGTCTCGACGTCTTCTGTGCGATCGTTGATGTATACTTTTATATTCACTGTTTGTACTCAAGATTGAGTTGCGGGCCCGCTTTTAAAATAGAACGCACGATTCACATCCAAAACAAACCGTCATCTTACAATTTTTCGTCGTCGTATCGGCATTCCAGATGTTTCAAAGAAGTGAACTTTTTCGTTTCAGAAAATGAGGAAAAAAATGACGCCGCAGCTTTATATTCGGACCATACAATTTTCCAATCTTGTCGTCAAATAGAAAAAGCCAGTTGCTCCTTCTGTCGCTCCTGCCCGACGATGTGTGCATTCGTACAGTATGTATGTGAGCAGGTATGTATTCCTAAAAGAAAAATTGCATACCTACACCATACAAACACATTCATTCCTCTTTGACGTGGCGTCATGTTACTTTTTATCCCAACGCGCCCCCGTTTGAAGCCCTCATCAAAAACCGACGACGACGACGACGACGGACCCTTCTCTAGTTAAGTTTACACGAACGTACTATTGTAATCGAACTGACGAAACGAATACTGTTAGGTATTCATAAAAAGACCCAAAACACACATTTTTGCGCCCGATCGCCAATGTACATACACGAGTTTCAAACATTATATCTATGCTTTCGAGTTCAGTCATGATTCCGAAACTACTGACGTTAGTTTTAAATATATATATTGCAAATAAATGGACGACAGGGAAACTGGCCTCCCGACAAAAAACACTTTTCCTTCATTCATAACGCCTCGTCGAGCCTGACTATTTTCATATTTGTAGGAATATTTGGGTTCGAACTCAGTTTCGCCCGCGAAGATACGGCGAAGAAACGTTGAAAAGCAACGGAGAATTTTGTAAGACTGGATAAAAATGTTAAGCCCCATTCCACGGTAGCTCGACGTCGTACCTACTGTACTGTCATCGGATCAGAGCGATTCGTGTGATTTTATAAACAAAATCCTAGTCAGTGCGAGCAAATTCGAGTTTCGTACCGATGGTTCTGGTTTTTATTGTGTTTCGAACGTTTGCCTGCCCTCCAATTCGTTTCTCAACGACCACGCCTGTGAAACGGTAAAAGCTTCGAAACTCGACTTTAGTCGACACCTAAGAGGCCAAATGAACATTGAAGTTTCTCTCCATTTGAGAGTGGAGGTGGAAATTGAATAAATCGGCAAGTATTTTCCTCGAACTATGCGAATATAAGAAAAAGTGTGAAAATTTTAAAGAAAATTGGGCGATAGAGGGCGTGAAAATAAAGTTGAGGAACCGTTTTTCGTTTTACAAATTATTATCAGTATATTCGGTTACGTTCGAACGGTTTGGTTGACGAAAACAATTACGTCGTTGCGTTTCTGCGTTTAACGACCGTAGCTACAATAATAGTGCACATTACTCGTACTGTACATTAATGGTTTGTGACCGTTGTAATGGGCATGAGTAATTCAGCAATGCTCGTTACTATGTGTCACAAGCCGCTTGGTGTGCTCAGTCAAGTTGACCGACGGTAAGAAAACATATAATATGAAGTGCACCTTTTTGTTTCAGGCGACATTTTAGATTTCATGAAAGAGTAATGAGTAATTCAGCAATGCTGGTTACTATGTGTACGGTAAGAAAACATGTTATATAAAGTGCACCTTTTTGTTTCAGGTGACAATTTTTAGATTTCTTGAAAGAGTGTCAGGCTTGGTGTGCGCAGTAAAGTTGATCGACGGTAAGAAAACATGGTATATAAATTGCACCTTTTTGTTTCAGGCGAGAATTTTTAGATTTCTTGAAAGATTCTCGAAGTTGGTAAATGTGTATCATTAAAACTATAGAAGCAAACGAACGTGAACAAATTTTTGGCGACTTTTCGAATGGTTATATAAGTAAAAATCACACAAAAAAGTTATTTTTAAGCGACATTCAATGTTCGTTGGCTTGTCACCGTAGTTTGATAGCAAGCAGCTCTTTCCTGAGGATATAAAAGATAATTTATAAAATCAAGCGGACGGAAACATAAGTATGTACGACGAACGATTATATGATAATGTCCACATTACTTCTCCATTTCTGTTGTACAATGATGTTGCAACGATTTGCCCCACTCCCCACGAGTTAATGTGTTCGAATACCAAACTTTCTGGCGGATTGTGCGTTCCACCTTGATTATTAGCCCAGATCTAAAGAATTCGCGAAAAATATTTTTACATTGTACAGGTCAAAAAATACTTTCGCCTAGTTTTGACGTAGTATTTTCGTGCGTTTTTTTTATTGGTAAGACATACTTTTACAGTTTGACCGGGCTTTAAGATGAAATGTGCCGGAAAGGTGAACGATACTTCTTTTCGATTTTCCAACTTTCGGACTAGTTTGAATTCACTTATGTCTTCATCCTTTTCGAAGAAAGTGAGAAAAACGTATTACATAGAGCACTTTGCCTGAAGAAATCGAATGAAATTCTACTTGCGAAAAGCTGGTGTTTTCTAAAATGATGTATTTGCCTTCCCTGTTAATTTCGTAAAATTGCACGTTTCCTTTATGAGACCGTTCGAATTTCGTATGTGCAACCTGCTCTTCTTTGATGATATGCATTTCTTCTGAAAATTTTACGAACCAGACAACATTCAAACGTTCAATCAATGATAAGGGTCATAAATGAATGCATACCCTTCTCTCTTTCCTTTACTTTAACCATGGAACTTTTCGAAACACCTTCACCGTCGAGCAGTTTTCTGTACACTTCGATTTCAGTTCTCAAGTTTTGATTCGATTGAAACAAAACTTGCAGCCGCTCTTTCAACGTTCTCGTTTTGTTCGAAATTCGGATAGCTTCTTCTTCGGATTGGGCCAAAATCGAAAGGTAACGAACTTTATCGCTTTCCAGTGATAATTTCAAATTTTGAATTTCGCTTCGAATCAAAGAGTTCTAAAACCTTTTTTTTAAATTTTATCAAATCCTCGATAAATTTTTGATTCTCACTCGAGTTTCAAAGTCCGTCATTTTTCCGCGAAGTGTTTCGATTTCGAAATTCAACCGTTTATGTTCTTCCAAAAACGGTCCCGTTTTCGAAACGCGCACCTCTTCTACCTTAAAAAACAAAATATGTGCACAGTGGTGGGTGCACCGAAGTACAATGCAAAAAGATATACTTTACCTTTCTCAGGTACCAGGCTTGCATTTCGGATTTCTTTTTGGCATTCAAAGCAGCGAATTCTTGACGGATGTCGATCATGGCCGCTGATAATTCGCTCTTAAAATCGCCGGATACGTCGATAACTTGTTTCGATCTCAATCCGTGAATTTCCTACAAAATCATTGAAAAGTACAAATTTGTTGTACGACGGTAAAATGTTTCTTGTTGCAGATGTGCTGTACTTGTTGGTATTCATTTTGTAAAAATACTATCTTTTGTCGCAATGATTGCACGTGATTTTGATATTCCAAACATTTTTGCACTTGTTGAGCGGTGTCCTGCAAGTGAACAGGCTGGCTATGTTTGATAAAACGTTCTTTTATAAACCAAACCACGTACATTTTTAACTTTCTCTAACTCGGCCAAAAGTCGAGCGTTCTCTTTCCTTAAACGGGTCATTTCTTCTTCCAAATATTCGTAACGACGACGCAAGAAATTCAGTTCGGCCTCACCGTCGCTCAATTGTTTTAAAAGACCGATTAAACGGCCATCGTTACTGTCATTATTTTGAACTGCTTCGTCGAATCTGAAAAATGCGTCAATTTAAGGCGAAAATGATCCAATTTGTGCCTATAATGATTACACAGTTCGGTTTATGTTTTAAATTTTACGTGACTATTACTGTATGCCAACATGCACCCGTTGCCCCGTTGCACACGTTACGTTTTCTAATTATATCCTGTGTGGAACGTGCCGGACACGTTTTTTGTTAAAAGTGCGGTTTGTTGGCAAATTTTTGAAAATGATAACTTTTAACACCTGCCGTTGAAATGCTATCGTGTAAAATTTAATATGTAGGTCGACCGTCAAAACCCATCAAAACCCTATATCACTAAAGAATGTTGTTTGTTTTATCAAAACTAATCTGAAATGTTTTATCACCGTGCCATGAAAGTTTTTCGAAAGGTTGCGCCATTTGAATGATTGGATGGACACACAAATTCATTTTTCACATAAGTTCGTGGATGTGGAACATTTCAACAAAGTATTCAATATATGGTTCAAAAGTTCACTGCAACTTTCAAAGAGATAGAAACAAAATAAATTGTTAAAATTAAAGGAAACGTAAAACCTTCTGTTTCGAACTAATTTTTACCACTCATGTTTTTACTATTAATGTTTTTACGGATGCGTACTGCGCTGCGCTGGTTTGTGGTAGCAGCTATGACAAAATAAGAAACTTACTTGTTTCGAATAGTTACTAAATCGCTTTGCATTCGAGGGATTTGTGCTTCCAATGCAGCTCGGATTTTCCCCGATTCCTCCAAAGTTCTTTGATTTTCGTTCAATTCTGTTTGATAAATTTGTCCGATTGTTAGTACGTTTTTCTCCCATTGAGCTTTCACAGCGTCCAAACCGCGATTCTCCCATTCCAAAGCGTGTACTTTGTCCAAAAAATTTGCCAAACGGTCGTTCAGAGTTTCCAATTCTTGACGTTCATGTTCTCGGACTGCGATTATCTTTCCGGAATCATCGTATTGACTGTAGTCGTCGTCGTACGTTACGTAATTGTCTTCGACTTGCGTGACAACTTTTCGGACTTCGGTATCTGTCACGACGTTCGTCGCTGTAGGTCCGAAGTACACAGTCTTGCTACTGAAATCGGGCAAAAACACGTTTAAATTTCGCAAACATCTGTTAGCGATTGCTTTTTATATATACCTTTGGGTTGTTGCCTTGTCCGAAGGGCGTTTCAAACTGCCGCGAATTTCCTCGACCCCACCGTAGGAAGAACTTTTTTCAACAGTTCGAATGGATTGAATTTGAGCCATGTTAGCACCGCTTAATGGAAGCAAATTTTACGGTCACAATGAGCAGCAATCGTAAAATAAAACAGTTATAACTGTTCGAAAGTAGTCACGATAATAACATAACAAAAATTTTACAAATATTTCCGATAACAGTTTTTTATCATATGTTGCCAAGCTGTCATTTGTCACATAGCTTGGTTAGTACAAACAACACTGTAGGATGCGAATTAAAGCAACAAGCACAGTTTCTTATCTTTCTTCATAAGTTTAGCATTTCAAAAAGATTTGCAATTTTCACCACGAAGCTAGAAACAGAGCAGTTATTTATTTAACTTTGATCGAGTAAAAATAGTTTAGTGCATTTTTCTCGATCAAATAAATATCTTATCTGAAATCATCGATAATAAACGCTGGACCAAAACATTATGTAACTTCAAATTACTTCAAATTAAATTTTTACCTTCCTAACGGTTAAAGTTAGCTATCAGCTTGTTGGTCGAGCATGAATTTAATACTAAAACGCTCCTTGGACAAATTTGCTTGTAATTAACGAATTCAGGAATGTGAACCCCATGCTCAAAGCATTTTTAATTCGCATGATTGAAATGAAAGAGCAAAAGAAATGCTTGCTTGTTCTCGTTACAGAAAATTTTTTTCCAGATGTTGATAAGAAAGTGTTAAAGGTGACTGGAATTGTATTAAATCATTGAATATTTTCCGTGCAATTTCAAAGTCGTGGAGGCATAGGAATACTTCTTGTTAATATATTTAATAACGGATCACATTATATGCGTTTAAATCACAATTTTTTAAGTGATAAAACTAGCACATTGCAATAAATACAAACGAAAATGAGCTAGAACATATCGAACATCTACTGTCGGTGTGATCGTAAAAACTAACTGAATGCACGGGACTTAAATCGAAAATTGAACAAAATAAAAACAAATTATTAACGTCGATAAAATGATAATTATCGTGTCAATAATCGGCTTAAGACGATTGCAAAGTGCGTTGGCTGGTTGTCGTTGTTTGAATGTAACTAGCTTTTTCCTAAAACACGCAGAAATGAAACGAACTAAACGGTAACAGGCTTTTATTTTTAGTTGTTTCTTACTTCCCCGTCGCGGTTAAACAACGATGTAGTAACGTTGAATCCGACGCCCCACGAGCTGCCTCCTTCGTATACCAAACTGTCCACTAAATTGTTGGATCCGTGTTGTCCCTTAGCCCAGATCTAGAAATTGACAAAAAAGTTATATTTTTTGCTTTAAATATGCAAGTTTCAGTTGCACTCTTACTCGAACGGATTTTCCGGCCTTCAAGTGAAATTTGTGAGGGAAAGTGAAGACGAGTTCTCGGTCGTTATCAATGACGCGGGTCAATTTCCAATCACCCATGTGCTCGTCCTTAAAATAAAACATATTATACAGTAATGATAAGAAAAAATTAATAACCAAAAAAGTCTTGTTTTACTTTGTTAACGCTCAAGTTTTCTAAAACGATGTATTTTCCGTCACCAGCGATTTCAGCGAATTGAATGTTGCCCTTGTTGGACCTTTGGAAGCTGGTATGCGTTACCATTTCCTCTTTCAAAACATGAACGCTCTCTGAATAAAAACGTTTGATAAAACGTGCTCTACACATATCGTTGGAGCGAAACACAAAAGTTACCGGCAGCTGCTACTACTGGTGCAGATTTGACGACGGTTTCTTGAATTCTGGTGCTGTAACGACCTTCCTCGCCGTCCAACAATTTTCTGTAGATGGCAATTTCGGCGTACAGAGTTTGGTTGGTTTCGAACAAAGCTTTAAGTTTCTCTTGCAAGGAACGATTTTCGGAGGTGATTGTCGTGATTCGAAGCTGGAAGTCGCTCAAGCTGTGTTCGAAACGGCGTTTTTCACCGTCCAAAAGAGCTTGCAATTCGGATAATTCGCTCTTCAAACGAGCATTCTGTAATGCAAATATCGCGTGCAAATAAAATGTAAACGGGCTAAAATTGCATTCAAGCAATTGTTACGTGGCCTTCGTATTCGGTAATCTTGCTACGATAGGTGTTCAGTTCGGAGGTCAAACGTTGACTTTCTTGTTGATTACCAACGCCTTCTCTCTGTGTAATTTCTGTTACCTAAACAAAGTTAAAACATTGAATTGAAAAGAAATTTGTAACAATTATACGATAGACAAACCTTTCGAGTGTACCAATTTTCCAATTCGAATTTGTTCTTGTTGGAAATGTCGTCGAATTCTCTGCGAATTTCGCGAATAGCCTTGGCCAATTCGTCTTGGTATTCGGCGGTACCAGTGACGGAAACTTTTTGATTGCTGATCAATTTGACTTCCTAAAATCGACAAGATCAGTGAAAGATTTCGATTTCTTGTCTTTTGAGCTCATTTTAAGGCCCTTACCAATTCGTGTTCGTGCTTGATGAAGTCGATTTTCTTCAAGAGAGCTTGAATTTGGTTTTGATAATCGATGGCTTTAACGCTTTCCTGGTCCAAATCCTAAATTAAAACAATCAAAATGTGAAAGTAGCCGTTCTTAAAACTATTTTCCGCACAAAATACTTACGGCTTTAGCTTTTAGCAAAGCGGCATTGAGACGGGCGTTTTCGCCTTTCAAACGAGCAACTTCGTCTTCCAAAGTTTGAACGTTACGACGAAGAATATTCAATTCGGTTTCCGTTTCGCTGAGCTTCTTCAAGAGACCATCGACGTGACCTTTGTTACCTTCGCGGAGGAGGACGATTTCGTCATATCTGAAGCAATATAGTGTTAGATTTTGTAAGAAAAACTTGCTAGAAATAAATATTTTCTGAAGCTCATCGCAAAACGGCATGTGTATTAGCATGTGAAAATGTGATTACATATTGTTTTCATCATGATAAAATATTGTGCATTATAAACTAGTCACCGTGTAACATTCGAGCAACGCTATGAGTCCACTTAATGTTATTACGGAACGCATTTTTGCTTCGACTCGACTGATAAGAAGCCACTTTTAAAACATCGTAAAGCAAACAACTTTGGAAAAATACGTTCCCTGTCAATGCTTAAAAAAAAAAGAGAAAGAGAAGATTCTCTATATTAATCCCACTACTTTTGTTAATATTGATAAAACCCGGAGAGCTTAAATAAGAATGGCATATTAAAAATTCTAACATAGATAACATTTTGCGATAATAAAAAAGTTTGGTAAAGTCATTAAACTTTACGGAATTGGGTCACGTTTAACAATCTTCACCTACCAATTTTTTGGCAATAAAACTCTTCGACTCAGTCGCAAAAAAAATTAAAATCAAATAAAGGTACTGTAAAAGGATAATTCTAGCTTAAGTCAAATGCTAGAAACGAGTCCTTTGATTCGTTTCCAAAAAGTTACGGAGCAAATTATCATTATCACACAGGGTCGTAAAAAACAGTTTTTGAAACCTACTTTTTCCTGTATTCAGCCGATTCCGATATCAATCGAGCGATTTGAGCTTCCAACGACGCTTTGATTCGTCCGGTATCGTCCAAACCTTTTTGCGTTGAGGCGAGTTGGGTTTCGTAATTTTGTTTGATGGTAATAAGGTCTTGTTCCCATCGTTCTTTCAACCCGCCCATATTTTGATTTTGCATTTCCAAGTGGTGCATTTTTTCCAAATAAGCCGCCAAACGATCGTTCAACGTCGATAATTCGCGTTTTTCGCGCTCGCGCGTCTCCAAAATGAATTTCGCCGCATCTTCGCCGAACAACATTCGTTGATCTTCGGTTTCCGTGATAATTTTTTGAGACGAACGAAGTTCGTTCGCTGTTACACCACCGTGGTGGTGTGTGTGGGTACCGGAATGGGTGTGGCTGTGGGTACCACTCGAATATTGCTGGAGAGTACTGACCGGGGCCGAATAAACTACTCGACTGCTACAATAAGTTTTTTTTTCAATGAACCGGGATTGTTTTTGAATTCAGAAAATTTCATTACCTTTGACCTTCCAACCCCCCAGACAATGCGGATCCTGACGAAGAATGGGTGCTGTACTCTTCGGAGTACCTCGAACCGCCGGTTCTCGCCCCTCCTGAGCTGCTGGACGAAGTCCTTTCAACCACTTTTGTAGTTTGTACCGATGCCATTATTTATTTCAACTTACAGTACCAGTAGAAGGGCGTTACAAAGTCGTTTGTTAAGTTTTGCCTTAACTCGACGGCGAACGTTTCAAAAATGAATGCATAGTTGGAAAATAGTGTGTTAATAAAACAACCGTTATCAGAAACGTCGTCGTCGCTGTGCTGCCGATGACCTATTAAGAGTAAATAATGGTAGGTGTATGAAAAAATGTTATCACTGCATTCTTAAACCCGCGAGTGAATAATTTTGAAACGTGTACTTTGAAATTTCTTTTGTTTAGTCAGCGAATTTCATTATGTGCAAACACCGTCACGTCAGCCGCCAAAAATGAAAGTCATTACAGAAAGTTCTTGATTTCAATTTCACCTTGAACAATTTATCTTACTTCTTTAGGTTGACGTGTAGTCGTGCTTAACGGCACGTGTGACCCTGTTTGATTGAGCTTTTTTTAATTACAACATCAGAAGATCAAACAAAAAAGGTCTTTGGCCTTCATCCCACAAGACAGTTTTTGAGGCTAATTTTATTTCTTATCTATTTTGCTTATCTCTTTAAAATCGTCGCAAAGTAGATTTTACTGTTTTACAATGGTTTTTTCTTACACAATAACTTTTTATTCGCATTCTTGTGTTAACAAGCAAAAAAAAGCTGTTGATTTTGGACATACAATACGAAACACACGAATTCTGCACTTTGAAACCTAAAACTTGTCGCTAAGCTAAAAGCTAAAAATGTTATTTCCGAACTTTAAATGCTACAAAAGCTTTTCCGTAATTTAGTTTTTCTGATACTGTATTTCGCTTATTTGTTCAAAGAAACGTTGTTTGTGCATAAGATATTCAAGAAACACTTTTTTCTTTATCAAAAACCAATATTGTAATTACCGAATAGAATAATTTTTATTCTTTTTCGCTTACAATTTAATCGGCTTTTCCACCGCAAAACTGGTCCAATTCCCGCTGTCTAAGAGAGTATTTATTACTCGTTTACTTTTCATATTAATCTGCGCATTTTAATCTTTTATATCGTGTACAACAAGCTTTGTCATCCCAACCACTTTTTTGCTACGACAAATTTTAAAAATTGCCGGATATTATCAAAAACGAAACACAAAAAATATAAGCCATCCTCGCACACAACCGTTATATCGCCGGAATTCAATAAAAATCTTTGATTTATGTTTCACTTTTTCATCGTCTCTACACAGTCTGTGGGAGGTGTTACACAAAACATAAGAGATGAGAGCAAAAAACAATAATAAAGAAATTTTGTATAATCAACAAGCAAAAAAAATTAGCACTATGAAACCGGATTTAGCCGAAAACTGCATCTAAAAAGTGTAAAAAGGTAAGGAAACAATTTCGAACTAAGCGTATAATGGGATCTTAAACTAACAAAAAAATTATTATCGAAAACTATTTCAAATACAAAAGAAATATACAAATTGAAAAAAACTTTTCGAAATTATTGTTTTTTGTTACACTCTTTCATTTCGAGTGTAGATAATGTTTATGTTATAGATACTTTTAATACTAAAATAGATAACATAAGGACCCCTCATCCACGTTTGACGGTTCAAAACTTGGATCCGTATAAAAAAAATTAATCCAAAAAAAAACAACACATGAGAAAACCAAATCTAGGCAGATAACGTAGTAAAAAATGGAATAATCAGCCTAAACTAATTTCCACCACCGCAAGCAAACGTAAAGAATACGATATCAATGATAATAAAAAAACTTCTCGATACATTATTATCCGTACAGTATTACAGTACGATATGTTACTGAACGTGCGCTCTAAGCGATGTAAAATATTCGACTTTTTCATAAAAACGACGCGTGATAATAAAATAAAAACCAAAAATGTGTGCACTATTTCAACTTATTTCTGAGGATAAATCTGGGCAGTGATTAATCACCAAACAGGCTCTGATCGACGGCGGGCAATGCTTATTTTAACTTCTTGTCACCATGCGACGACGAGAGGAAAGAAAATTGGTATATTGTATTTCATATTTTTTCTAAATCACCTTCGACATACTTTTTTGATGGAATAAAAAGACAAACAAAACGAAAAAGCACCAGAGAAAAAAATCAACAAATGGAAAAAAACTAATTAGAACTTTGAATCGACAAGGTTAAAAAAGAATCGGAACTAATTTTTTTTCTTTTTCTATGGACGAAAAAACGACTGAGTTTATATTAAAAAATTAATAAAATCCTATGATAACCAAATGAATATGGGTGGTTGTCGAAAAAGCGTTCACAATTCCGCCTATCACAAACTTTATACGTGAAAAAAATGAAATCACTCTTACCCCGAAACAAAAAAATGCATTTGTCTTGTTAGACGAGACAAATGAAAACAAAAAAATAAACAAAAAAAACAAAAAATGAACGTTTTAACGACAGAAATAATTAATCACTCGATAGTAGTTGCCGTTTGGTACAAATAAGAAAAAAACTGCGCGAACTGGTTTAAAAAGCGAAGTAAGAAAATAAAAATAAAAAATAAAAAATCATCAAATATTAAAAAGGCTAGGAATGGCAAAGACCAGTCGTTTTTCCCAATAAGATTTTTCCTTTGTTTCTCCTTTTTAAGTGGAAGCAGTCGTTTGTTGGCTGGAGCGTTGAATATGGGTAGCCTTTTCCTGTAACAAAATTTTAACTCGTGAACTTAAATTTGAAACAAAAATCGGTCATGTTCGTCTCTTACCTCGCCATCTTTGTTGTACAAAATCGTCTGGACGTTTTGTCCTACTCCCCAACTGTCATCACCTTCGAAAACCATTTGGTCTGGTGGGCTGTGGGTGCCGCCTTGACCTCTGGCCCAGATCTACGAAAGGGGGTTCATTCTAACACTTTAGTTCGAAATCGATTACAAAAATCGATTGATTCTTTACCTTCACGGTTTTTCCGGGTTTAAGAATATATTTCGCGGGGAAGGTGAACACAACTTCCTTCTTTCCGTCCAATTTGCGTTTCAATTTCCATTCGTCCAAGCTTTCTTCCTGCAAACAGATCTCGAATTCAATAGGAACAAAAAATTTAGAGGAATTGAACGGAATTTTGTATTACCTTGGAACGATGAGTGTTCTCCAAAATTATGAACTTGCCATCTGGTTGGCATTCGGCTATGCTAACGTTGCCTTTGGCAGAACGTTGGAAACTGGTACGAGTCGCCATTTCACCTTTAACGACGCGCATACTTTCTGAAACAGATCAAAAATCGTTTCATAAACGTTTCCTTTCTAGATGACCAACCAACGTTTCATTGTTTCAGAAACAAGTTTACCACTATCATTTTCTGAACCAGTACCAACTAAGGGATACGGCAGACAAGCGTCTTTCGGGTAAGCGCTTTTAGCATAGTACACGTATTCTTTCAAGCGATTCATTTTATTACAGAATTTATGTTGTTCTTGGTGGAGAAAACGAAACAGTAACTTTTCAAAAATCGCTCGGAAGCCTTAGTGAAAGTTACGCAAAACTTTTCGGCGAGCAAATGAAAGGCGAACAAAGGAATTGAATAATTTTTTTGTATGAAACCGGTGCGACTATAATGCCAACCGGGTACGAAATCCAAATGAATCAAAAGGGCGGAGTGAGCTAGTTTTTTTCCCGGTATCAAATTGCTTTCTATACGATTCGTACGCCGTGTCTATCGTTACACGAGTTTAATGAGGGCAGTTTATTGTACGAAAAGACACGTCCTTCCTCCAGATTTACGATCAGAAACTGGTACTGAACACGGACTGAAATCTGCTACAATTTTTTGACTTATGTTACGAGTTGGCAACAGTTGTAAAATTCATTTGAACCCAGTTGGATGTCGTTTTTTTATCTCAGTAGGAAACCTTCCATGTCAGAGGGACCAGGTTAAAAAACTGGATATCAACCAGAATGGGATTATACATATTTTACAGCAATTTCTAGTGATACATCGCATAAAATAAGTAAAGATCACGGTTTTGCAATTCGTTTTCAATCAACGTCCAGTAATAATGAACGTCTGTCATATTTTGTACACTGAAAACAGCATAAAGCATGGAAAAATGCTGTAACAATTGAGACAATAACTGCAAAACGCAAAAACGAGCGGTTCAACGAGAAAACATCGGAAACTGTAAATACACAGAGGACGTAGCGCATAGTGGGAAATTTAACGAATGGACACTATGAGCCGACTGCATTTGACAATCCGACATATTTTACCTTCGACCAAACCGCCTTTGACTGTCAATGCAGCCAGTTCACGCTGTTGCGATTCCTAAAATTGCAAAAAAATCGAAGTAAACTAACCAGTATCTTCCTGTTGTTGCAAGCTGTGCGTTTTGACGACTTGTTCTACCAACTGTCGAAGACCACTGCGATTCTCTTCGCCTTCCAACATCTTTCTGTAGATGGCGATTTCGGCGTCCAACGTTTGTTTCGTGTCCAACAACATTTGCAATTCGACCATCAACGCTTGGCATTCTTCGCGCATCTTCCGAATTTGAGCATCGCGATCGTTCAACGCGGCTTCGTACGATCGTTGATCGTCCTCCAATTGGTACGTCAAATCTTGCACTTGTCGTTCCAAAAGTGCGTTCTAAAAAGCAGAAAAGCGTTCAAAGTTAGTTCCACAATGTCAAAACCAGAGTTCTTCAATCAATTTTAACGTTTTGGATTTAAACTTAAACGAAATTCCTTCGAGAGCGGAAATTATTGCACCTAACGTCAATTTTTTTACAATTTTTAGGCATTTTCGATTTCACTTACTCGGCTTTCGAGATCGCTCAACTTTCCGCGCAAATCTCCCAATTGAACGCGTAATCGTTTTGTTTCCTCCTTTTGGTAGCCCGTTTCCATATGTTGGCGAGCCGATGCGGTTTGAATTTCTTGAACCTAAATTAAAATAAATTGTTTGTGTGACAGTGTCTAAAATGCAAAGAAATGATTTCGCTCACCTTGAGCTTATACCAAGACTCCATATCGGTTTTGTTTTGAGCGGAAATAGTGTCGTATTCGTTACGAATATCACGAATTGCCAATGCCAATTCATTTTTGAAATATTCACGATTTTCCATGGTGGTGTCACGAGTAGCCAACGCTTGCAATTCTTTGATTTCCTGAAGCACAAATGGAAAACTAATCAACTTTTGGTCCCAAAAATTGTTCCTTAAATGTTGTACTTGATCATGAACGCGTCGCAAGAAGTCGATTTCCTCCAACAACGTTTGAACTTGGTTTTGATAATCGATGCGGTTAAGAGTTTCTTGGTCCAAATCCTGCAAGAAAAAAACATCAAATTAATACCATTTTGATTTTTTGACAACATTTTCCTAATCGATTACAGTTCTAGCTTTTTGCAATTCGCTTTGAAGGCGGATGTTTTCTTTTTTCATGCGATTAACTTCATCTTCCAAGTTTTGAATGCGTCGTCGCAATAAACTTATTTCGGCTTCAGCGTCGCTCAACTGAACCAAAAGACCTTCGATTCTCTCTTTGTCGCCATCGCGCATACGAGTGGCTTCTTCGTATCTTAAAAAAGGTGTCAATTTTTAAACAATACTTGTAAATTTAGAGCAGAAACTTCGTTAAAGCAATTAAGTATTTGTACAATCATTTAACGCGATTCATGTTTTAAATATCTACTGTAAACATGTATCATGAAATGTTTGCTACGGGACATCTTTTAATCACAAGCATTTCTTATCGGTGTATTTAAAAATGCATGAAATTTTTAACCTTGCCTTGTACTTTCTTGTGAATACAAAACGGTAATCTTTACAACGAGAAAACCAATTCGAAAATATTACGCCATTTTGGACACGAAGTAACGTTTTAAAGCTATTTTCACGATGTTAGAAGCTTAAAAATTGCTAAAAATGTTGTTTGACGTCAATCGGTTGATTGGCGACAAGTCAGCTTAAAATACATAATAAGCCGATCCCATAAACATTTTCTTTTTGCCAATTCATCAATTGGAATTTAATCACAAAAAACGAGAAACGTTGAAACGCACGAAGTTTTTGACTGCTTAGCAGTTTAAATTTTACGACCAGCTGTTTACTCACATAAAAAACAACTGATTCTTTAGTTTTCGGTTCAGTTTTCGATTCGCGAAATGGTTACAACAGAAAGAGTAAAAAAGCAATGAATATTGTTTTCACAAGAATGTTTGAACAAAGCTTTTCCGAACTTCATTTTAATCTCGTAAAACTGATTTGAACGACAAATTCTAAACTCACGTTCGAACAAACGAAAGATCGCCATTCTGTATTTAGAGTGCCTATCGAAATTCATCGATGCGCGACGTTTTTTTAATTCATCGAAAAATCTTTCGAGCAAAAACAGGTTCTATTTTTCTTTCTAAAACATTCTTTTGTCACTCCCTCCTCATTTTCTTCCCTATCATCTTATCGAAACGAGAATGCAAACAGAAACGAAACGAAGGAATTTTTTCCTTTCATTTTCTATCCGTTCGTTCCGCATTGACGGATCTCTTCGACTTTTCTTCCAATATTAAAAGTACGACGCCGACAAAAAGAAAAAAAATACTTAAAAAAGAAACTAACATTGTTAATTGGGTGGAAAAGGCTTTTAAATGCTCACACGGAAATGTTTTATTTTATTTTTTTTATTTACTCAAGTTGTTTCCGGGAAACTTTTTTAACGCCTTTTACGAAAGGAAAAACCAATATAGGTGACGTGTCTATCGATCACAAACAAATAAAATAGAATATTCAGGCAATTTTTCAGGGTCCAAGATGAAACATTTTCACGATCGAAATGATATCAAACGTGCAATGAAAAACGTATGTAAATGATGCTTTAAAGGCAACTCTAACCTTTACAGCGGACATAAAAAATGACGTTATCTTATCACTGTTGTAGGTTGTTTGCGTTTCTGTAACGTAAGTTACGCATAAATTTCAAGCAATTTTTTCGCATTAGTAAAATGATGAAAGAGTTTTGTTGAACACTTTCAAACCTCGAAGAGACATAAAACGATCAATTTCCGATTTTTCAACAAATGTCAAGGAACAAAACGTTTTTCTACTTTACGTCTACGATGCATTTTTAAAAACGTTAAGTTCGCTGTCGGGCTGTATTTACATTAATAATTTGCTATTTTTGGTCAATAATACACTTTCCATATTTTTTCTACGTACTGTACGTTAAAGGTAAATTACAACTCGGCTCCATTATTTAACTTTGTCTCGCGTTTTTCTCTCCAATTCCAAGGTCGGGTTCGGTCAGAAGGAAGTCGAAACGACATTGAAAAGAGTAACAACACATTTTAACAAAATGCATCACCCCAGACAACGCGCAAACGTCTCCATTACGTCAAATTTTCAACGTTAAGAACGTCGATGATCGGTTAGGAGATAAGGTCGAGCCGAAGCAAAATGCAACGTCCTTGACTTCTTTCGAGTGACGATTCGAGTAGTACATGAGAAAAATACCATTACGGTATTGTACAGCACTGTGATTCGTTTTTCATGCCCTACGTGTCGAATGGCTAACTAGATGAATGATTTATTTTCATCGATTGCGTGACAAATTTTATTACTACAACTACTGGACTGTATGAACAAAAAAAAACAGTCCCCAGACATTTTAAATTAAAATGAATCCTGTTAGACGATGACGACGAAACAAGATTATGCCACATGTTACTGTACGTCTGTTAGTTATTCAATGCAAGTCAGACGCTAAAATCGCATGAAATAGCCCATTGTCGGTCCCTTTACTTAAAACGAAACCTGAACCATCGATAATCGCGCGCGTTCATGTGCACCTGGTTTTTCTTGTTTATCGGGAGATTATTTTCAACATTCGTCAATTTTTGCAAGGACTTGACGTCGTCGACGGTAGAATGACTATAGTATTTTCTATAGTCGTTCAAGAAAAAAGTTTGAAGCGTCGTCTGACGGGCGGACCACCCCTGTATCCGTTGGAAACGACGAGAAAAACTCTGGGTACACAAAACTAGAACCGTGTGCATAGAGATTGAGTTTAAAAAAATTTATCGAACGATGATGGCTATTCTGCGAAACAGCGACGTGTCGAATCGTGAAACGCCACGTTTTCTATATGCACACGCCGTATACAGGACCTGACAATATTCAGTTGCAGATATAAACACTTAAGTTATCATGCATGCAGGCGTATTTTAGAAATTCGAGCAGGCGAACTTCCTGGGTCGGAAATTTTCACAAAAGGTCGGTCGACGCCGATCGTAAAAAAAAGTAACGCGAAACGACGATGAACGTTTTTATGTACCAAACTGGTTGCAGAATAGTAGTAAAAATATTCGAACAAAGTCGTTAAAAATTTTATAAAACGTTGCACAAAAATTTGTCAAAAACTCTTGTACAAGTCGTATATTTTTAAATATGCGCCAACGTTAAAACGCATGAGAACGAATATTTTGCGTTTCGTCGCCGAACGAACGGCGACCAGGGTCTCGTTTTTGTAAAAACCGAACAGTAACGCGAATTGGCGCATACAAAAAGGAATGTTGACAGTGTCCATTATAAATAGGTATTGTAGTCGTAGAGTGTCCAAAAAGTAATGCGGATGCAACGAAAACCGACCATTGTCGAGTTGTAAACTTAAACAAAACGTGTTGGTACCATTTTAACAAAAATTTTTGTCCTAAGTACACTAGAAATTAAAATTTACGCGTCAGTTTCTCGTTTGACAAACAATAAATTGCAGAAAGTTCCCGATGAACAATGAATTTATTTCGCAAAACATACTCGATTTCGTTTTGCATCCTTGGTCTCTTTTTGTTATTTATCAATGGAGACCGATTGCAATCAATTGCAAAATTTCTTTCGCGTCTTGCAATATAATTTTCACGCAACATTATGTTTCCAAGTTGGAAATGAAAATGGCCACGATAAAAGAGAATATGAGCACAAACACTGGCGATGACGATGCGTTAAAAGGTCGCTTTTCATGGTTCGATCGATTTAATGGAGGAAAAGTTCTAGTTTTACCGAAAATCCTGGATTGCGAAAAACAGGAAAGATTAGTGCTATTGAAGTTATTTTTGTGCTGTATAACAATCGACTTTTGTACAGTATCAGCAGAGCGAATATGAAAAAACCGCACGAAAGTAGACAGACCTATTTTTTGATTAAAAAAAATCTCTGCACGATCAAAAAGTTATTTCATTTCGATCGTCACTGCTTACAGATGACGATTTTACTAAGAATTGATAAAAACACGTGAGACGATGATAAAATTGTATACAACGACAAGTTACGTATTATGCATCTGTTTAAATGTTTTGATAAGATAGAACGGTAAAAAGTTAGTAAAATTAACAAATCTGTACGCCTTCGTATCTAGAAATCGAAGTTTACTTTGCTTGCTTAGTCATCTTTCACAACCTGTACACGTTTCATAAACAACTGGATAAACTATTTTTCGTCTCCTTTGCAAGTTTAACGTCGAACAAAGAAGAATCAAGAGCGAAAAAGTTCTAAACTAGTTTTGGGCGTTGCATGGTATGAACGATGATGGAAAATCGCGCAAATTATAACATTTTAAAAAACGAAATCTATTGCAGTGTTACAGTGACAAAATATGAATGGCCACGAAATGAAAAAATAACATAGCATAGACTGCAATTTTTTGTTTTACCATTTAAAAATGGTTGACGAATTTAAACTGTCAGCGAAATATTTTTAACCAGAATACTTCGCAGGGTACCGTTCCTCATTGTACCTCGTCAGACACGAAAAATATTTCAAGGTGATTGCGCAAGGAAATTGACAAATTTGTGAACAAAATAAAGACACGTTTGGAACGAAATGGAGACACGTTTGGAATGAAATTGATGCACGTTACACGGGAAATACGAGACGTGTTTTTTGCATTTTATTACTTTTTGCGATATTCAGCCAAATCATGCTGCAAACGACCGATTTGACCGTCCAAATTCGCTTTGGCCTTCGACGTTTCGTCGATTAATTTTCGCGCCTCCAATAATTCACCTTCGTACATGCTCTTAATCGACGAAGTATCTTTGCCCCAACGACTACGCAAAGCTTCCAAATCGGCGGCTAATTTACGATTTTGAGCCTCCAAAAAGCGCACTTTTTCAATGTATCCGGCTAAACGGTCGTTCAAATCCTGCATTTCTTTTTTCTCGCGTTCTCGCGATTCCAAAATGGCCGAAGCAGCCCCCTGGCTAAACGCTGGGCTAAAACCGCTTACGCTGTGACTGCCCATTTCGGTCACAATTTTAAGGACCCGACCGCCGCCTGGGCTCATTTGGCTCATTTGCGACCGCCCTTGAAATCCTTGACGTGCCGATATACTTGATCTGTAAATGGATTAAAAAAACAGCTCATTTCCGCATTCTATATTAGCTGTTTCGGTTAAGTAAACTGAAATGCACTTTTAAGTGCACGAAAAACGTCTTTGTAAGATGATAATCGTGCACTTAAAATTGTCAAGTCAATTCCGAATAGGGCTTTCCTCAGTTCCCAACATGCAAAGAGTAATGTGCGTTTGAAAAAAATATGCGTTGACAATGACAATTGACAAATTTACAGATCTAAAGTTGATGATAAAAGTTTATTACCTGTAATCGCTATCCATGCTGCCGGAGTTTAAATTACTCAAACCGTACGCGTTAGAATTGCTATCCTCACTTTTCGTCGTCGTCTTGACGCTGGTACCTCCGTCGCTGTTAATAACGGTTCGGCTCTCTTTCGTAGTAGTTTTCACTTCAGGCATGACGTAGATTTCGTTTTATTCTCGTTTCGACAAATGGCGAATGAGCGCTTCGATCGAAAAGAGGAGGAGAAAATGGAATATATTGGTTCGTTTTTCGTGCACGAAAAAGAACAGAAACGAGAGTCGCAGGGGTTCGGGTTCGATAATTATTTAGTTTTCTGCTCGACAATTTCAAAACGTCGTCGGTTTGAATGAGTCGTCGCACAACGCGCGGAGAGGCTTCTATAGTGCGCCGCAGAAAAGCTAGATGACAAACGAGAATCGTTTCAGGTGTAGATAGGAATAAAACGTGTTGTAGTATATTATATTTATGTACTACGCGCAATTATGACAGAGGAATTGAAGAGAGGGGGCTGTGTCGCATAAACACACGACTCTTTCACAAAACCGAACCGAACGACGTTCTTCGGCGACGCAAGATTCGCAAAACAAACGACGACCGTCGACGACCGAAAGGCGATTTGACTTTCGTCGTCTCGTCGCTGTCGCATGCGCACACACACACACATCGCAAAACGCGACATCGTGGTGTCAAAGAAGGACCGAAAAACTGTTCAGCAAAGCGTCAAAACGACTTCGCAACGCGACGCACTGAAACGAAAGATACGGGCAAGCCCACCTCTCCGACTAACTATAGGTAACTTTTCCATTGCGATCCGGGCCGATTTTGCGTTTCACAAAGTAAAGCTTTATTGGAGAATGAACTAGAACGCTCGTTGTGGACTGTTTGTGTGTTGTGTATATAAGAACAAAGTTCTAAACTCGCCGCCTACCTAAGTATATATGCACCTTGAGCGTCGACGACGACGGTGAAAAGTTTTGCAAAAAGTCGAAGTTCAGGTATACGAGCGGCGTATAGTCGACGCCGATCGCGACTATTCTGCGGATTTTCTATGCACATAGTTTACGCGATAGCGCGGCCCGTATTGGTACGCTGTTGCGTACAAAAACGACCAATTTTTGACACAACAGGTTGGCGCAACGACACTTAGGGTGGCGCTAAATTGCTTCCAGAGAAATCGTTTTGAGATGACTTTGACTGTCGTAAAACTGGGAAAACAGCCTCGGGCGACGTCGAATAATGCGTAAAAAGAGTTTTAACGATGATCTTTTGTGTAGCAAAAATTCAGATTCGCCATTTTCGAAAAACAATGCTCGAGGCGAATAGTTTTTTCGTGATTATTTTAAATCACAATGTAATTTCGTTGGAAAATAATAATTTTTGCTCTGCGACCCGATGCAAATATTTTTTATCGCATTAAATATAAAAATCAAAATCTGTACTCATAATCGAGAAAGATATAGAATTTGGGTTCAAAATAATAAACATTGTTTTTAAAACTATCAACGCAGCGAAAAAGTTACATTTTTATTAATAATTAATATGCATTTTATGACTGGCCTATGATTATCAATTGGTAAGATAAATTGCGCCATTTAAAGCGGCACTCAATCCCTACTTTAATATTTAAACAAGATACCCGCCTCGGTTGCCTTTTCTAATTCAGAATAGTGGTTGGAAAAAATCCATCAAAAAGACAGTCGCAGAGATAAATTAAATAGATTGAAATTGTAACAGAAACAGAAACAGAAATAGAAACATTTTGAGATGTGAACTACAAACGGAATGTCTTACCTGAAAAAAAATCGTCTCGACTGTTTTAGGCAAACTTTAGCAAAGAAACTGCTTTACGAGAAGAACAACTTATGGTAAAGTTTGTGAACTTTTGTTGTCTATTTCGTGTGCTGTTACATCCAGTTAGTAGATTCGCAAGAAAACTTATCCCGTTTCCAAAGTTTTGAAGGAGAAACGTTAAATGTTTTCTTTTTTTTTTACGGGCGTAAAAATGACGAAAATGCGAGTAAAAGGTTGGTGAATATTCATTCGTTGAACCTGTTTCCAGTTTAGAGACAGACTCAATCAACACGCCGATGACATATTACTAACCTTTTGTATTCGATCACAATGTGCACTCAACTGAGTAAACGCCGTTGTTTTTTTTGCTTGACAATAATGTTTGAAAATGCGAACCAATACAAACAAAAGTGTCAACTTTTAACAATGCATTTTAGTCATCGAATCGGCGTTTCGCGAAGAGTAGGGTGCAAAAATTAAATCAATCAAACATTCTTTCACGATGACTCAGACTGTTTGCGTAAAACGTTTGTTTAGTCGTGAAGGTCATTTTTTTATTACTGTATTCCTAAACTTGAGTTACAAATTTGTGCACCCAGAGAACAATAACGGAAACAACTTTTAACGATAAATACCGTTGAAATAAGGCACGAAAACTTCTTTGTAATGGTCGGTTTTCTTTTGGTAATGAACATGTTTCTGCTTCGAACCAACTCGATCGGCCCAAAAACGAGTAATTACTTTCGCGAATGCGACAACACCGATCAAAGTGGTCAGTATAAATGCGAATAAAGTGGATGTGACCATAACGGCGAAAGTCGAAGTTGGTACGCAAACGTCGTCTGGGTTCATGATTTTATCCGAGATGGTATCCGATAAGAAACGACTTTCCAAATTCGAATGGTTTTCCGCGGGCGGCGGTTGATCTCTGGCTTTGTTTTTCTCAACCATCGAACTGAGGGTTTCAAAAACTGAAACGGAGTAAAATGTGACACTATTTTTAGAAACTTAAAATTCACGAATAATGACCGTTTAGTATTCTGGTCTAGATTTGTTTTGCATGAAAGGCGTAAATAAATTTTAAGACTATTTTAAAGGAATAATATTTTACCAGAGGTTGCCATATCGCCTACGTTGGGCAACACGATCATTTCATCAGTGGATACATCAATGACTTTATCGTATCTGGACGCTGGATGATGAACATCATTTATGGTTTTGTTATCTTTCAAATTTCTTCGTCGTCGATCAACGAACACGGGTTTGGTTGGACAAGTTGGAGGCAAAAAGAAAAACATAATAATTAAATAAAATAATTTTGTTTCATGTAACGCTTTTTATAATCTTCAGAACGTACAATAGAGTCGACATAAAAAGAGTTATGGTATAATCGCGCAACTCATTGTATCATGCAGCTAAAATTGTCATAAATAGGGTGCGTTTTTTAAATAAATCATTAAATTTTCTTATTTATCGTGCGACATGAATGAAACTGGTTTTGGAAAAAATGTTTGAATTCATTCTATGACCTTGTATTTGATACATTTTAAAATTTAGAACTACTTGACCAAAGTGATTTACGTGAGAAATTTGGCGTTACCAAAATGGCAATAACTTGGTCCTTGAAAAAAAGCTAACGCGGAATCAGTTTAGGTTATCATTACTGTAGCTGCAGTGCATTCGGGAGAACCTTTGGAACAAAATCGAATATTGCATACAAATGCAATTGTAGCCTGATCGGCGTATTTGTAAACGTGGCTGCTGGCGAAAGCCACGGTCTTTTTTGGATCGTACTGAATGTTTTCCAACAATATCGGATCAACTGAACATCTAAATGAGCGTCAAAGACATGAAACATTTTCAGGACGACGTGCATGAAAGGAAATGTACAAAAACGCACCCTTTTTCGTTGACAATTGGAACAGTCACTCTAGATCCACTGTCGCTCGCCACACAACTATGTACTAAAATGCTCATATTTTCTCCTCCTGAAACACATTTATTGATACATGATCCTCAAACGAACACTCGAAATGAAAACGTTCACCTTCACATTCCCAAACATGAACGGCTTTATCGCCGATAATTGCGAATCGAAGAGGAGGTCCGTCTGGAGCCCCACGTCGAACAGTATACGTGCATGTGCCAACCATGCCTCCGAAGGATTCCAGCGGCGTAGTGGGTATCATGCTTAATATAAGACCACCTTCGACTGAAGGTACCAAAAAGGTTTCGTTGTTCGTTCCGTACCTGACTTCCAAACTTTGCGTTACTCTTTGTTCACCTGAACCGGGCGAAAACATGCACTGAATTCGAAAAGCTTTGTCGACTTTCGTTTCAAAAATCGGATGAAAACTGACCACAACCGTGATCATCATTTGAGTTCCAGCTGGTTCAATCTAAAAAAAATCATTGTGCAAAAAAGTACGTTATGATTTATTTTAACGATTGAATAAAAGTTACCGATCGCAGCCGCTGCATGCCGCATTTGCCTAATTTTATTGCGTAAGTAGCGTTTGTTGCGTTGAAATTTGAATATTCTTCTCTACAATTGGAATCGTCCGCTCTTCCTTTGACGTACACTCTACCTTGAAACGACTTCTGTGTCGTAAATGAGAATTGTATCGTTTCTTCGGAACAAGATATTGTTGGCTTTCCTATAAATTTCGTAAAGTTTCAAGTTTCAATAATTTTCGTTCTGCATTCGAGATAAATACAATTACAACCGTAAATCAGCTTAGTTCTGTTTCTTCCAAGGTGAAAATTATCTATTTCGTTATGTTTTACATGAAGACAGGTTTCAAAGAGTACTCCGATTTATTTTCCGATTTCACTTATCGTTTTTAACAGTTTTTTGTTTCGTTTGAAATGTGGATTTAACGCTGAAACTTACCAACAATTCCGTTGTCAATTGCGATACCAAGGATAAACTACAAAGAGAACGTTTTCAACCATTGAATAAATTTAGTCGATTTTTAATCTCTTACAACTTTGTAATCAAGTCCAATAAATAAGAAAAACAACGCATATTTGGAGCAAACCATGTGCTCTAGAATGTTTAACATTTTCGCAGCCAATGGTCTTCACAATTGCTAATCTTACGTAACAACTAGTTAGCACATCGTCAAATTTTCACTTTAATAAAAATCTCAGATTCGAAGAGGACCCCACTGGTATACTAAACTCGAATTATATGGCACAAAGTCAAAGTGCACACGTTTTCTGGTAGTTTTTAAGTGAAAAATCAGTGTCGCACAATTTTCATCCAAGAAATAATTTGCAAACGCAAAAAAGAGTTCCTCATCTCATTGTAATAAAGCGTCAATGTAATCAGATTACTCAGTCAGGAGGACAATTACGCCGATGGTGATAGAATCCGTGGTCAGAGACATGTGCAATGTAGACACGTATGTGGGTTAGATGGCAATTCATGGCCTCACACCACGCCAGTATTTCGTGCCTAATTCAAATCGGAGGAATACATTTTCAATAAGTATTACAAAAAGGTGCCAAGGTCCCTGAGTAATAAGATCGTATAACTAACCTTGTATTCGGTAATGGTACTAGAATGATGACATACTTAACGACCGAATCGGACTAATTTCGATTGCCGATGAAGAAAGTTAACTTTCATTATCCATTCGTACAAACTGGTGCAGAAATTTTGGGTGTTCGAAGAATATTATTGGATTCTTTTTCGGACTAGTCGATATGTTGACTTGCAAGACGATCGAGACGAATAAACAATATTATTCAACAGTAGAACAAATCAAAGAAAAACAGTCGGAAAGCAATAATGCCTAGCAAAAAGTAAAACAAAAAACAGTTTCGTAGTTTAACTAGCATTTCGGGCGGAATTCTTTGCCTACTCCCTACATCACTTGTTTAAACCAATTTTTCTTTCACTTTATAAAACATAAAGTTTATTGAAAATTTCGTTTTCACTTTCAGCACTGACGACGATTTTATAACGTACGATTAAATTTTACATTCAAGGAAAGTCGAGGAATTTACAATTTAAAATTAGCGAAAGTTTCTAGCATTTTATTTTACTTAACGAACGGAGTGGTATTTTTTTCAAGAAGTAACGCGTTGGTTTTAACTGAAAGTTTGAATTCTTCCATGACACCTTTTTCGGCGGCGCTGATTGCAATTCTTTGCACTGCTACGTCGTGAATTAATTTCGGATGCCAATTTACTGATGACAATACGAAGCTTTTAACGGACTGAAAAGTGACAGGCAATTGAACGACAAAGAGACAATCAAAATGGGACGCTCAGTTTTAGATGTCTGGATTTCCAAATGTGAAATAATGCGCATAGCGGAACGCACAAAATAGGACAGGATGCGACGATTCACAAGAAAACCTCGGCAATATATTGTTCACGAATCTCTGAAAAAGGCGACGTTTCGTACTTCAAGAATGTGGCGATGATGCATATCTGAAAAACAAACAAGCAAAATTGCAGCTGTTGCAACTTTGCATCTATTGCAAGACACAACTAAATTCCGTCATATAAATAGACGCTTTGCAACAAATATGTATTCCTTACAATTGTCCACACAGGCGTTATAACGAGCCACGTTATTTTTCAATAGAAATTAGGTTTATGTCCTTGAACGTACAACATAACACTTGCTAAACAATCGCATTGAAAAAATAAGAGACGCCCTCTAATGAGAGACGCGTATCTCATTAGAGGATTTCTACAACAAGCAATTGATCGCAAAAATGCATTTCTGTAGCTGTGGTAAGTGATTCTGCTGCTGGCGACCCAAAGCAGGAAAATCTTTGTTAGATGAAAGAATGAAAACTTTACACAAAGTTATATTCGAAGAAGCTAATTTGGAAGTTGTCGAAGATTCTGAGCACAATATTATTAATGAAGCTGTAGACGAGATTGAATCGGATGAGATTGAATTTTAATGTACAATACTTTAAGCATGTGAAAATTTTCATTTATACCGTAGATTTGGTGTTGAAAACTACAAGAATGAACGTTGATATTATATGCATTGAAATAATGAAAGAGGCCCTCTAATGAGAGACGCACCTTCAGTCGCATTGAAAAAATAAGAGACGCATTTTTTTCATATGAATTTTCACAAATCAAGCATGAAACGATTTCGCAATAAAGCAGCGTTGCGATAGACCTGCTACATATACGCAAGCGTAAAGAATTTGTTTTACCGGTTCCATCGGATATGGTTTTAACTACAGAACTTTTAATACCGCCAATTGCCTAAAACGTCATCGTGCTTAACGTACTAGTGAGCATATCGATGAAACACACAACGACCGCTTCCCTGAAATCCTTGGCTAGTTCATTGAAGGTACGATGTATGTATTGAAATTCAACCATTTTTCCTTATATTTGATAGTTAATGTCGAATCGGTTGTAACTCGCCATCGTCGTTAACACTCCAAAGCATATTCTCAACGACCACATGACCTGATATCCTGCATTAATCCAAATCTTAACACAAAATTCACTTGAAACTCTTTGAAAAAAGGAGGATTTTATTTGTCTAAAAAGCAACACTTACTTTATTTTAAGCTGGTTTGTGACTTTTGTGTTGGACATTTTTGCATAAAAAATTAAAAGCTAGCAAACACGTTTATACAAAGCTACAGTGTGGAACAAATCTAGTCAAAAAGTTATGAACGAAGGTCTCCTTTTTGGACATACTGTTAAATTTTCATAAGTTTTCCTTCTCATATGATTTTGTGACGGCGACATATTAAGAATCAGCGCGAAATTAGCAGGTAGAAAAACTGATTCACAAGAAAAAAATTAAATAAAATTATCTCTGATCGAAAAACGCGATTTTTGATGGTTTTGTAACTCTACCTATAGATTCGGAGCGAATATGAATATGATTTGCCTATGTGCTTGATCTGAGCGAGTGTGCGCCGATTTTTTAACTCCCCGTGTTCGGGATTTCCTTTTCGGAACTTAATGGCAACTAAAGTATTTAACGAAATTTCCTCATCTGTCAGAT